>VUYV01000012.1:8962525-9068984 GCA_008711295.1 Anarhynchus alexandrinus
GGCATTCCCCCCCTCGCCGCCCCCCCCACCCCCGGGCATGGGCAGCGGTAGCAGCGCCCTCGCAGAGGCTGAGGAGACGGAGCGGCCCGTGTGGGGATCCCGCCGTACCCACCGCCCCCGCTTGTCCCCAGATCAGGCAGTGTAGTCGCCAGTGTCACCATCACCTGGGGGCAATAAGGGCTTTTTTTAATTTTGTGTTGAGTTAGTACAGGCAATCGGTGTTCTGCCGTGGTGTTTCAGTGCTTCATAGCATCCGGCACTTCAGTGTTGTTACCTTTTTGCTGGGCCGTGTGATCACCTGAATTTAGTGTGATCATACCTTGCCAAAGGGACACTTGGTGGAAAACCACCCAGCAACCTGTTAGTTAGTGATAATGTCAAATCGCTGGCTCAGCACTTTAATAGCGTAGTGTGAGACCTTTTTTACCATGGTAAGTTTCAGCCAAAACATACCTGTAATTGCTTGAAATTCAGAAAATGGATTTTTTAAAATTAGTAGTTCCAACCAATTAATAAGAGCATACATAGTAGTAAATAATGTACCGAAAGCAAGTTATTTGCTGTTTGGTGTTTAATAGTTTCAAACTCTTACACATTATGACATTTTCCAAGAAACTGTGGAAATAGGTATGTTTGGGTAGAACTGTTCCCCTTAAAAAGTGAGATGGGGACATTAATATAAAAATTTAAGATTATTCCTACAATTAAATGTCTTCACATGTGTCAGCCTGTCTGGGTTTTATTAATCTGTTGCATGCACACATACGTGAAAATATATATGTGCATTTTTTTCCATGGGGATATGTTTAAGCATACGTAGAGCAGGTTTATAGAAGATACCTGCCTTTTTACTGTATCAACCATATTACTTGTTTTAATTTCATTAGCAAGTCTATTTTGAATGTGAAATACATAGCAATCTCATGGGTTAGTCTTTAAAGTTTAAGAGAATCACCTTAAAAGTAAGAAATTACATTAAGAAAATGTTTCTTGCATTGAGAAAATTAACAAAATTGCGTTTTTATTTGAAGTATTGAAAGGTATAACTTGTAAAATAACTGATTCCACACTCTAATTATCTCCTTTCTTTTCTTCCCCTTCTTTTTCCAGATGTGAGTGAGGTCAGTATAACTATTTTTTATCTAATATGTAACACTCAACTTCAATTAACAGGCTAGACTTCTTTTTTGTGGCAGTATTATTTATTAACGTTAATTCCCAAGATGGCCATGGAAAGATACCAATTAAATCCTGAAGGGACTGCCTGGAAATGTACCCACCCCAATTTCTCAAGTGGGACGGCCCTTTTAAGAGACTGCCTTCATAGGTGTAAAGACCATGAGGAGAAAGTAACGGAGCAGTGGTGTTTGGACATTATACCTGGCAGTTTGGATTGGAGATGACTGTACTTTAAAGCTAGTCTTCCAGTCTAAATTTCATTGCACAGAAGGATTATGAAAGAACTCAGGTGTGACCTTTTTTATGCCAGTTTTTTTAGGCTGTAATAAGTATAAAATTGTCAGTCTTCAACAGAATGTTCTAATATATTTATGTGTATCTGCTGTATAATGAACTCCTAGCCTTCGTAGTAATTTAAAACCATAGGGCATATTTAAATAGACTGTACTGAGAAAAGTTATAGTTATGTAAGAAGATGAGTGTAACATTATTTTAGTACATTATTTTAGTTTAAAACATCGGGAGAAATTGCATCTTTTTTCTTAATTATGTCTTTGTTTTTTCCAGGCATCTGCAGGGCGCAAGGTAAGCATTTTTGTTTCTCTCGTGTGGAAATGGAGATGATATCAGATATTCTTAAGCAAATTAATATTTTGTTGAATATTGGATGAAAGGAAAATTGACTACATTCATTATTTCCAGTGTTCCCCGAGAACAGCAGTAGCCCTGAGATGAGTAGAAAGTAAAAAAGAGGGAACAATGGGTGCAACATCTTAACAGCAGGGTAAATTTAAATACTGGATTTAAGCTGCTTTACCTAAGAGCAGAAATAAGCCTACCAAGAACTAAACTGCATCAAAGTAGCATTCTTGTTCAACCAGAGTTCCTTTGGAAAGATTTACATGAATTGAACAGTACAGCAACATCCATACAGGTCTAAAAGGCTAAATAGATTCTATTTTACTTCTGAAAGTCACTACTGTTAAATTAGAGCCACTTATTCATTAGAGACTAAAACTGACTTTGCAAGTACTTCTGTGGACTGTGCAGTGATACTTTTAACTGACGTAGTAATGACAGCGACTAATCTATTTCCAGTAGCTTATTGTGGAAAAAGAATATGCTGTCTGTGGAAAGTAGCTATTGGACCTGTATGTGCAGCCTTCTTTCCCTTTTTCATGTACACTAATAATGTTTAACACATCTGTTTCCCTGTATCATCCTGGAAAATTTCCACAGTACCTCATTAAGTTTTATTTTCTTCCGGCAGGGCCCTAGAGGAGACAAAGGGCCACAGGGAGAAAGGGTAAGGAATCAGATTGACGTTCATTTGTTTGTAATCTTTGAACAACAGTTGTTGGAAGACCAGTGGGAAAAAACTTAAGTTTAGGCATTGATGTGAGATTAAAAGAATGTACCTGTAGAAGCTTGCATGTACAATTTCATTAAAAATAAATCAAGTTATCTGTGTACCAAATTCTGCCCCGGCAATACCTCACCAACCTAATTGAGGTCATTGTGCCTGAGCAGATGTGGTTGAGGTTAGACGGCAGCCTAGCACTCCAAGTGATGGTTTGAAAAACTTTCTTCCAGCTGCCCACAGTGGAATTAGTGCATGAAAATGCAGAAGGAAAAATTGACACGTAAAGGTGTAGTCTTTGAACAATATGGTATATGGATAAGCTCTCTACATAAAACCCGAGTAGACAAAGCTAGCTTTGGGGATTGTTCATTATCTGTGCCACCAAAGATGGCTTGAAAAAGCTCTCTTCTTTGCAGCTAGGTGTTTGTCATCTATCTTCTGTTAGTCAAAGTGGATATTGTACTGTTAAGGGCTACTGTAAAAGTAACCATAAATAAGGACAGTTGAATAATTTAATTGTAACGTTTCCTCATATTGCTGATAATCTGCTTTTCTGATTTGCTTCTGCATCGTTGTTGCTTTTTTAAAGTGCTCTGAAATTCTCATCCTTATCTGGGCAGTGTGTAGTTACCACGTGTGGGTTTTGTATCTTCTGAAAATGAAGATGCCGTAGTACTGATAGGTAGCTCTTGAAGATTTCTTGGGTCATAATATGCTGACAAACATAATGGGAACCATTAGGAAGAGTATATGTGTATGGTCAACTGGATATTTGCTTTAGGCTAGCACTAACTAAATTTGTTTAATGAAATGAGATACATGCTTTGTCCTGAAGGCAGCAAGCCTAATCCTGCTCTGTTAGAAATCTGTAAGACTTTTATTATGGATTTCATCTAGCATTGAACTGAGTCCAAAATACAGACCAAATGAAATACCTCACCTCAGTTGCCACGATGGCAAAACTTGACCAGCTTTGTGCATTGAGGAAAAAATAATATGAGGCAAATGTTGGTGGACTAGACACATGTAATTTCAAGTTGTTGTAAAAAGTTATGACAGTGGTAGCAGAGTGACATTATCAAAAAATCTGTAGAAAAACACTGTCTTATTATCGTTGAATTTGCAATTATACCAGCAAATAGTCTAGACTGATTAAAAACTGACCTTTGACTTACTCTGGATCTATGTTAGTTTGTACCTGTAGGGCTGATCTCTGCCAATGGTGTTGGTCAAATTCTAGGCTCTCGCCAAGAGCCTGACAGACTATGTGGGTCCACATCGGGCACTTGGGATTCATGGGTCCAAAATTTGGTCGCTTCCCAATTTGGAGATTACGCTTTGGTAGCATGGATCCAATATTGCCCCCATAAATCTTCACAAACATGAAAATACAGTAAATATCTGACAGAAGGTGTCACAGGGCAATGTAAATTCATACTGTGCTTATTTTCTAAAGTTAGCTATTTATTGAAACTGCATATATAGCACTGCTGTAGTGTGTGCTGTAGGTGCCTGGTTGTTAATGAATTTATCGCTTCAGAGATTTCTTTAGCCACTTCTAATGTTCACATTATAATCCTCTTTTGACTCTAGGGTCCACCAGGTCCACCAGGCAGAGATGGTGAAGATGGTCTACCAGGTCCTCCAGGCCCCCCTGGTCCTCCAGGTCTTGGCGGAGTAAGGCATCCAAACTTTCTATTACTGAAACTGATAATCTGTGCTTTGTGACTAAGACTAAATGCATATCTGCTGGAAGACACTGATGTTGCACTACAGAGTAGAGGAAACATTCTCCTGTGATCGGCAAGAAATTGATGGTCCCAGTTTTAGTGAAACTCTCCTTGGGATGTATATTTTCCATGGCAAACTTGGATTCTGCATTCAACAGGGACTTATGCAGAGAAGCAAATCAACCCTGTTAATTAGCATTAAATTTATACAGCCATAATGTGTATGGATTAGGAATCAACTAAATTAAACTTGTGCTGTTAAGCAGATGGGGAAAAGAAATGGCACTTTGCGGTTGGGTTCAAGAGACAGCTGCTGTATTGGAATAAGCTGAAGAAGACTACCCTTCAGCTATAAGTCCTTTAGAATTTTAGAATATCTTCCTTCAGAATTTTCCATTTCTATCTGTATTCATGCTGCAGAACATAAGCATAGTGTTGCATACACACTTTCTGCAGAAGTGTCCGTCATGTATGCTCTGCAGAATGTCAGCTTTAACTCTTTGCTTAACATCAGCCTTCACAGGGAGCATGAAGACATAGACAGCTTCATATTGATCAAGCTTAGTAAATCCTCCTGCATGGAAGAATGTTCTTTTGCCTTCAATATGAATAACAATAATTTATTTTCCTATTAGCAAACCCCAAACTGTTTTCATTAATTTCTATTATTTTTATTATGCTAACAAAACAAAACAACCAAGAAAAGGATTTTCAATTGCATTGTATAGAACTTTCTTTCCATTTTAGTGAAGAGGGAAAACGTACTCTACAAAACTAGATGTATATTTGCATAAAGAACTTATATTGATAAAGGACCAAAAATCCAGTGCAGTGTTTCTGAGGCAGCATGCTCTTCAGATCTTTTTGAAGCTGAAGGGCCCCCCGATCTGATAGTCAGGGCTGGTACGTGAATTTTACTTAAGCAATGAGGTGAAAAAATACACATAACTTCCCTCATTGGAAATTAGGCAGAATGATTTGAGGCTTTCAAGCAAGTTTTCAATTTTAAATGCGTAGAGTTTACATTCTTAATTTTCAGTTCACACTATTGCAATGCCTCTCTATCACTACTGCCTAGATATTTGAGGCCATTGTGTGAAAGGGCCTTCCTAGTAAAATCAAATCTTTCTGGAAACAAGTGAATAGAAATGTATTTATAATAAGGCTATGTTTACTGAATTTCATGCATACTGCTTTAAGATACTGTATAGAAAGTCAGATGACAGTTAGATGTAGAATGATAATTATCAATATTTTTTTAAAGAAAACTTTTAGTATTTTAATTTCAAACTTTTTGTTGTCTACAGAACTTTGCTGCTCAATATGATCCATCTAAAGCAGCTGATTTTGGCCCAGGACCTATGGTAGGTATATGATTTAGCGCTTGATAACTTGCATAGATAATGTTTTTAATATTGTCCTTTGAGTCTAATCCAGCTATATTAACACAAAGCACAGTTTTAAAATTAGGGTTTTGATTATATATTGATTCATACTGTAAACTGAGCCTTTGTTGTAGGATAATGTGCAGTGTTTGAAATATAGTCTTAGGACTTGAAGTATGGTCTTGGGACTCTATATTTAACTTGAATATAGCACTACTGGGTCTCGTGCTTTAATTCTGTCTGTTGAACACACTTTTATGAATCAGTGAGTCTCATAATCTGTTGTCAGATAACACATGTATTTTGATACAGCATTACTCTACCTGTACTGAGACAGAATGTTTTAGGAATGAGATCAATTGTGAAGCTGCTGTCTGAAGCAGACATAGGTCTAGAAAGTAACTCAGTATCTCAGCTCCAGTTGGTGACCATTTTTCTCCCGTGGCTGCACAACCCTTTTGATATCCTTGGATTGCACAGGTTTGGTAGGAAATTGGCCACCACATTTGGTTCTCAACTGTTGAATGTTAGTACTTGCTGCTGCAAGGCTATTCTGAGGAGGAATCTTTATTGGTTACTGCATACTGTGTCCAAATGGACATTTAAGGAGTCTATTGTCTCTCCACATGAATTTCTAACCCTTCCTGATGTTAGCAGATATTTTCAGTGTACATAGATAGCAAAATATGGGTTAAATTCACCCCACACTGACATCACAGGCAATGCATCTGATGGGTGAACAGCAGGATGAAGGCTGCCTGGGATTATTTTGGGTCAAGTGCTTGTTTCTATTCCTGAAAATAGTGTAATATTAAATGAATTTTTGAAAATATTTTGGCATCCATTTAGATACTAAATATAGGAAATCAGGAGTATTTTAAATCAAATTCTGCCCTCAGTGTCAGACAATAAATCAGAAAATGTAGATGAGGATCTATTTGGGGTGTCACAATTTATAAATTACAATTTTTGAGTCAGTTAGGGTTTATCTGACAGCAGCAGCAGCAGAACCTACCTACTGTGAGGAACTTCTTATTTTTATAAAGAAAATGTGAGAGACTGGGAAGATAGAAAAGGAGGGAAAAAGAATTATGGAATACAATTTGTGAAGAGATTCACAGGGCTTATGCAGCATATATGATTCAGACTGTCCAGAAACAGTTATTTTTCCTAGAATTACTGTATATTTTTATAGACACAAGCTTTAGCTTCCATAATTAAATGCTTGTATTTAATATGCATTTATTCCCCTTAATAAAAAGTGTTGAGTCTTACGGGAAAGCTATGTAAGCTATTGAAAAGTTGGTCATGATTTTAATCTTGTAATGAGAAAATCTGTAAAAGTTCCCAAGAAGTTTTAAAACCAATTAAAAACATAATAGCTTCTGTTGAAAAATCTCATAAAACTTCCATTTGGACCATAGAAGCCTAAATTAAATTTCAATTCAAAGTTGTTTGCTTGCTTAGTAAAGCTTAAAACAACTGTTAAGAAAGTGCAGTAATCTATAGAAATTTCCTTTTTGAAAGTTATTTTTGACTCTTTTTTTTCCCGAGATGTATGTAAATTCTAAATTCAGTCAAGGAGAGTAGGTTAGTGACTTATTTTAGAGGTGAAGTGAACAGAATCAAAACCAGAAAACAATGAAATATTTAAATAGAAGTTGATCATTATTTGAAATAGATCTATACATAATATGTATGAGTGGTTTGAGTTCTTCCCCAAATAATGTGTGAACTTCCCAGTTGATGGTAATACTGCCATTTAAATACCTTAATTTTCCCTTTTACCTCTCTACCGTATTAATGATCTTTTTCTCCAATACCCCTTTTTTGAAAATCATGATAAAATTGATAGGTCCAAAAATACAGCCTTTCTTAACGTGTTGTTATGATCCTTGTCCTTAAACTCTGGAAGTTCATGCACAGGAAGGGCGAGTGTACATAAAAGAATGAACCAGTGCACTGGCTAACAAGCCAGAATAGATTAAGAAGCCTAGTCACAAGGTTCCCAGGCGTAATGGTATGTTTCTAATCATCTCACTGGATTCGTGCTGATTCATTGCCATTAGAAGATCTGTTTGCACTTGGACTACCTGTGCAATTCATGCCAAACTCTTAACTTTCTCTAACTTGATTTGGACATTGCACACTGAAAACTGCAGTGTTTACCAGTATTTTAGGAATACCAGGAATTGGTGTTATAAGTGAGTTTAGATAATGGTGATTTTTTAAAAAGATTTTGTAATTTTTCTCTGCTAGGGTTTAATGGGACCTAGAGGCCCACCTGGAGCATCTGGACCTCCTGTAAGTACAGTCTCATCTCTCCTATTGACTAACATTAACATACCTGTAAAATCACAAAATAGCTTGTTCAAACAATAACAAAATCTCCCGCCTCTTCTAGGGTCCTCCTGGTTTTCAAGGCATTCCTGGTGAGCCTGGTGAACCTGGTCAAGCAGTAAGTACAGGTTTCGCATACAGACACTGTTAATGTTAGGAATGGGACACCAAAGTAGGCTTGTAAAGCTTAGGCCCATTTCTCCTATCCATATGCACATCCTTGAGTGTTGGAATTGGGTATTCCTGCTTGATCCTGTTGCAGAAACAGAGCTGAACACTCAGATTCAAACCCCTTCAGATTGGAATCATAAAGTGCAAAGTGAATTAGGATGGGAGGACCTTGCTTCAGTTCAGGTTCCAGCTATGCCCCAACTCAAGGCAGAAACCAGTGAAAAGACTTGTGTGAAGAATGATGCTTTAAGTAATCCTCAATCTGTTTTTTAACAGGGTCCCCACGGTCCTCGTGGTCCCCCTGGTCCTCCAGGAAAGGCTGGTGAAGATGTAAGTGGTTATTATGATCTCTTTTTGGGCTGTGATTCAATTCTTACATTAGGTTATTGTTAAGCTAAGCATTCTGTTGGCCATAATTTTTACATTGTTTTATGATATTGGATAGAATAAATAAAAAAGTAAACAGAATAAATAAATAAATATTTTATAGTACAACAGATGCTGTATGTTGGAAATGTACAGAAAAAATTATAACTTCAAAACCTCTCCAAATACATTATTTAGCTTCCTGAATACAGGAAGAGGGAAACTTGAAAGCTAACAAGCTCTCTGTATTTATTTGCAAAGTTTCTCTTTTTCAATGTCTTGTCTTTTTTTTTGGTGGTTTATATTATTATTTTGTAAAGTGAGTTTTCCTACTTAGTGCATTTTTACTGCATTTATTAGGGTCACCCTGGCAAACCTGGAAGACCTGGTGAGAGGGGTGTTGCTGGCCCTCAGGTATGTAGCAATCTACTGTATACAATACAAAACAGTTCTTATCAATGAAACCTGATGACATTTCTGAATTGCACCACATTAACAGTCTAGTAATATTCCGTATATGCATTAATCCAATATCAGTTCAGGGATATCATATAGTTATCATTTTGTTTTGTGTTGTTGTTCCCCCCCCATCAGTAAAGCTATTGTAATTAATAACAGAAGTGACATAGGAGTTACACAGGAGCAGGTGAGCAGGCACCTTGGCATAGAAAGCTAAAACAGCTGTGCTATCACATGTTAATGCATGAAATTTCTGAGATTCAGACTGGAAAATCAGGTTGATTACCATTAGTCTTGGAACAAGTCTGGTCCTGGCAGGTTAGAGAGTGGACTGTGTTCCTCACTTCAATGATCATGGCCCGAATCTACTCATTAATTTTATTTAAAGACTTAGGGTTTTTCTTTCTTTTTAACTGCAGTATATAGTATGAGAGATAATCATTCATGTACTATGTGTTTTTAGGGTGCTCGTGGTTTCCCTGGAACTCCTGGTCTGCCTGGCTTTAAGGGAATTAGGGTGAGTCTATACATACTTTCTCCCTGAATAGTTAAGACTGACAACACTTCAGCATACTGAAAATCGCTGGAAATCCCCTCAAAGTTAAGAAGATATATTCTAAATGCATGAATCTCTTTGAAGTTTTTAATATCTTCTGATATGAAAGAGTGATTTTTTTTTTTTTTTTTAAATCATAANATCATAAGACTATATTAGGAAATAATTTTGTACGGAAAGAATTTACCTTACAAGACTAAGAGTTTGTGTATAGTCATTAGTGGGAAAATATATACAATATATACTTAATATTATTTTTCTATGCAATATAGGGACACAATGGTCTGGACGGTCAAAAGGGACAGCCTGGTACTCCTGGCACCAAGGTAAAGATGAAATCTGAAAATGTAGGATGCATTTGTAGGTCTTTCTAGTAAAAGACATATGAAGTCCCCTCCAATTAATCTCCCATGTTGTTATTAAACATTTCCCAGCTGCAATAATCTAGAAGTGAGTGGATCCACATAGGACAAATATGTGCACCTTATCATGAAAAATTATTCCTGGGGCCTTATTCTGGAGCCCTCAGTCAAGTTAGTACTTCCATTGAGTAAGAGCTACAGAATCTGTCTCCTGATGACAGGTTATCCAGCAGCACTTTGGACTGATTTTTGCTATCTCTGCTTTTCTGTGGATTGTACTTGGAGTTTTGGCGGGTTTTTTAAAACACACTAAAATGAAAAGATACAATTTTTCTACAAAATTCTGTGTGAGACACATGCTCTAGTGTAAAGCTTTCTGCTAAAACTTTGGATAGATGCAGTGCTCTTCTGAGTTAAGGTTATTTGATCTTCACAGTCTTTTTCCTTTTTACGTTCCTCAGATTAGTGCACACTTGAACAAAATCTTTAAAAAAAGTTTTCAAACGTGGTCTAGAAACATATTTAGCAAACTTTCCCTCTCTTAGTTTCCTCTTCTCCCATTCCACCTCAGGGCCTAATAGCGGTGTTCTTAAAAAAACACTACTGCAGTGTTGAGTTGTTGGAAACTGTAACGTTGTTGACTTATTCATAGGAGATGCACATTATATGACAATTAAAAGCTCAAATACTAATTCTCCCTATTGCTTGTTTCTAAGAGCTTAGCACCACTTGCTTATAGAATTATTAATTGTAACATAGCATTCTTCAATATCACTGAAAGTTGTTAATCGCCAGAAAAAGTTTGGTAATGAGAGAGCAAACAGTCTGTAAAGCCTTTGGAGATTAAAAGCAGATAAAGCAATTAAGTAAAGGAAAGAACAGTTATTAGTAAGAGTGCTAATCTGACTGGAAAACACAAGTGTAATAAATCAAGATCTCTCATAGTTGTGCTAAAAGCAGTGATGAAGGCAAAAATTTGTGCTGTTTGCAGCATTTAAGACTAGGTGCATTCAGATATATTCAGGGTATCAGTGCTCTAGGACAAGTCTTGTCACTATAGACCAGCCTAGACAAACTGCAGGCTCGTTGAGAACACTTAAGACAGAAGGGAGTCATATTTTAATGGCTGTCACTCATATCTCAGTTTTATTGGTCTGAAGATAAAAATACCTGAGGCAGATCCTTATTTCCAGCCATTTGACAGGAACTTTGTCACTTTAACCTAAGGCAAAAGAAAGCATCATTCTGCTTCTGTTCTAGCTAAAAAACAGCTGCTGATTCATCTGAATTGGTAGTTGACTATCCAGGCCCTGTCTCTTAGGTGTATGCTACAGAGTAAATATCAGAATAAAGAAATGGGGTACAGAAAGCTGAAATAGATAAGTGAAGCAACTTGCTCTGGTCCTTGTCTTCTAAGAGGATTCCATTTGGCCATGTTCCAATATATGCAGGGACTGTCACCCACAGGATCTGATATGCTGTTATTGTATATGCTGTGGTGTAAGTGCTACAGAAGGCAGTGCTACAGAAGGACAGTAGGATTCAGCAGTTGAGTATCTCTCTAAATGGTGTTGTGCTGTCTGTCCAAAGCGTCCTTTAAGTAATTCAAGCCTGCAAACTTTCTTTTTCACAGGGAGAACCTGGTGCCCCTGGTGAAAATGGTACCCCAGGACAACCTGTAAGTATTTTCTCCATGCTGTGGAAAATGCTAATCTGATAAATATGGTTCAGCCAGCATTTTGGTCAATTTTTGTCGTCAGTGACACTCCAGCTGGCTAGATACTCTAATGTAATAGTGTGTGAATATTTAGAACAGAATTGCCTGGCTGCAACACACTACATGTAGAGACTTAGCAGAAGAAAAAAATCTGTGTATCTTCGTTCAGTGAATAGATATAAATGAGTTAATTTAATTTTTCTTTCAGGGTGCTCGTGGTCTCCCTGGTGAGAGAGGAAGAGTAGGTGCCCCTGGACCAGCTGTAAGTGGCTTCCCATCTGTCTGTTTGTCATTGTGACCAGCCACTTACCGTGGTTCTCTCTAATCTTTGAATCTCTTTTCAAACTCTGTCTATCACGTTCTCTCCTCACAGGGTGCTCGTGGAAGTGATGGCAGCGCTGGCCCCACCGGACCTGCTGTAAGTTCCAGTCTTGATCTTTGACAGTCTGGTTCCATTAGGCCTTGTGTCCCTCTCTCTGTTTATAGAGGATTTCTTGGGCTTCTAAGAAGTTCCTTGTGGGGACATTTTTAACACAGTTCTTTGCCTGTCAGACCATCACAAAAAGAATTAATAAAACATAAACCCTTTGCAGACAATATCCTAAGAGCCTGAGGCCTTATATTAAACATCTGTGTCAAAGGAAACAAATATTCTCTCACTTGCTGGTCAGTTCATAGGGAAACACCCGATGAAAAGAATCCTCATTTCCAACAGTCTAACAGGACAGTTCTCATCCCAAAACTAAAGACTTTATACCTTTTAACAGGTATATACCATGCACATGTTGCAGATGACTACAGCTATATACATCCTGAAACTATCATATGCACTCCAGGACACAGCTTTGCACCTGCAGTGTTGTCCTGTCTGACTAACAGGAGTTAAGTTTTTTCATTCACCATTGATACCTGAGTTATGCCAGCTAGCATGAAAGGCCAGAAAGATCCAACTGTCCTGATCTTACTGGTGAACAATACTATTCTAATAAGTGCTAATCCAATGCAGATTTGTCCCTTTAAAAGGAGTTATTGTTGCCATGGTGTACCACTGACTTCATTAAACCTTATTTATTTCAGTGAAATAAGTGTGTGTACAAGAGTATAGCTTCAAAGCTAAAAAAAAAAAAAAGTAATAAAAAGGTCATGAATAGCCCAGAATAGTTTTTCCTTCCTGTCTTCAAAATCTGAGTCAATGATGAAGATGTACTTGGTTCTCTTAATTTTGCTGAAGTTTATTTTAATAAACCTTGTCACTGTGAAGATCTGTCATTCTTTGAGAGTGGAATGTTAGCAGCGGCACGAATTTCACTTCAGTTCTCCCATATGGGGTGTTTGAAAAAAAATATGTGATTGGGCACTTGAATTGCAGGCAAACAGAGACCTTACAGCCAAGATCTGATGTTATACTTTGTTGTAGAACCAAAGCATTTTATCTATCTTGAAGGCAAATGAGTTACCATAGGAAAAATATTCTGGAGCTTCTGACGGCAGAGGTGTTACTCTGAATGGGCAGCAGCAGAGCTGCATTGGGTCCCAGCGTCTATGCCAGGCTCAGGTTATTTTACACATACTTAGGTTATGGTGCTATAAACATTCTGTGTAGCACTTATTAACACTTTTTTTTTTTTAAACTAAACCAGAAATACAGTTTTATTCTTCTTGCCACTGGGAATTTAAAACATAAATAAGTCACTGTAATGGAAATTCAGAAAGTTTGCAGTATTTTCATACGTATGTTGCAGGGCATTTAGTCTCTTTTCCTCTGCTTAATCAAAACCAGTGAGAATTTTAGGCACCCAGTTTATAACCACTACAGTAGGCTATAGAATGTCAGAAGCCAATTGCTCTTTGCGACACCAGCTGACCCATTTTATTCCCTTGGATTTGTGAGGCAGTTTTAGAATAAGTATTTATAATTGAAAGATGTTAGTTCACAAAAAAGTAGATATCAATCCCCAATAGCTATAAATAGGTTGGATATTTCATTAATAATTGAAGAGAAACTATGTCTTCATATTTGTATGCATTAAAGAATAACAAAGGCTGACTCCATCAGTGTATTTTCTTTTGTGGTACCTGGGTGCTATACACTGGGAAGCTTGTCCCATCACAATTATAAATCTCACAACAATAGCTAGACACAGAAGAATCAGTAGAAAGCCCTCTTCAAGCTGACATACCATTGCCTTTGCCATAAAAAAAAAAAAAAAGTCTAATGAAAGGGTACTGGGGCTGCACGTGTTCACTGCCTCAAAATGTATACTCTGGGTGTGAATCAAGATTTTTAATCCATTTGCATGTTACAATAAACTACTGCCCTCAGCTGCTGTTAAGCCTGATCCAATTTCTAGTACATTCTTACTGACTTCAATATAAGTTGTGTCAAGCACTGGCTTGTAAAGCGGCCCAGAGATCTTACCAACCCTCTTCCCATGTGTGAAGGACAAATGCTGTCATCAACAAAGGGCTCTTGTGCATGACCGGTAGTCCAGAAGGACCACTGGTGTGACAGTGTACACAGTCACCCCTGCACAGTAAATGTGTTAGAAACAGCCACCTAAGACTTGCAGTTGCAGGATGCCATGCTCCCCTTCATTTGTGGGACTGTACAGTGGGACATCTTGCCTTGCAGATAGATGCCTGCCTCTGCCCATCCTCTGTTTATTCTTTCTCAGGTGTTTGGCCTCAAGGCAAGGTTTTACCAGTCATTGCTTAATTCACACTTTCTTAGCTGCGTTGCAAATGGTTTTCAGCATTGACCTCACTCTTAACTGTTTGTAGTGAACCAAATCTGTCAGTTTGGAGCTGCAAAAGGCAACTGATATTCTGAGGTGGTAATGGGCGGAAGTGTCTAAGTAAATGTGCATTTTTAAAATCTGTTTACTTCAGCAAGCAGGATGCTTCTGTCATCATTGAATACTTTTACACAACTGCTTTTCTTTCATTTCCTAGGGCCCTATTGGTGCTGCTGGTCCTCCAGGCTTCCCAGGTGGTCCTGGTGCTAAGGTATGAATATCTGCTTCTACTAGTACATTAGATAGCAAAGGTGAAATATAGTAACTAGTATTGCTAGGTGGCAAAAAAATAGCCTCTCAGAAATAGGAGTGCTTTCTTATCAAGATTAGGATGAGGATGATTCCCTATAGTATTTGGAGAAATCATATGTAAATACTTAGTTAAAATACAGCAGTTATTTCACAGCTGAAGATTGATGCTAGGCAGGTTCAGGAAGACACATAACCTCTTTCTTTTTTTTACTACTTCCTACATGGTGCAGTTGTATACATCTTATAAAGGTGACATGGATTATGATAAATAGTCAAAGTAGCAGGTTACATCACTTTACAGAAGTAGTGGAGGGCCAAGAAGCTGCATATGAGTATTGGGCTCCTTCCAGCCTAAGTTCTTGAAATTACAGTGGAGAAACTTTTCAGGTTTAGGGCAATACCGTTTTGCTCTTGCACACTGTAACTTAGATGATTCAGTGTATTGCTCAGATCTTAGCATTTTTACCTGAGTAAGACTCTCATTATTTGAAATTTTACTTTGTCCGAGGAAGGACAGAGGATTTGGGGCAAGAGTGTCCCATATAGTGCATTTAAAAATTTCACTCACCATTTGTCAAGAAGCTTAGAGCTGCGTACACTTACATGTAGTGTGATACAGTTTTTCATCCTTAACACAAATACACAAACTCCATGTCACAACAGACAAAACTCTTATCTTGATCCACCTTTAGAAGAAAATAGAGCATTGTTTGCCAGACCTCTTAATATTAACTGCAGGGAAGATGAGGAAAAATTGAGATCCCGTCCTGGTTATTTTTGTCAAAAGGCAAGACTTGTGGAAGCCACGAAGTCTTGTCTGATGCAGAAGTGAGTGTGGTTACAGCATGCAATTTCAAGAGAAGACTGCCTGTGTGTCCAGGATGAACTCTGACTACTTAAAAGAATTGCTGAAGAGAAGATGTCATTATATTAATTTTTTTGTAGTAGAATTAGTGAATACAAGCTTCTGAGAGTAAAACCAAGAACCTTTTTTCCAGTTGTTTAATCCACTGTGAACACTATTCTACAGCACTCTGATCAGGCATCGTTTTGCATTTTGCATCCAAATGGCATCTTAAGGTGCAAGATAATGGTCAATTAGGTCTCAGACATCATGAGGCATCTCAGGCCAATGCTGGAGGCATATGGCTGCAGCACTGTTATCTTGATTTTCTAGGTCAACCTTCTGTGTAACCCTCAGTGATAACGTAGCTTCTTAGATATGCTGAGCATCTGTTGTTCCTGTGTTAGTCACCAGCTTTGATGGGGTCTATCTAGGCTTCCTAGCTTCAGTGCCTTTAAAATCTCTCAACTCCTTGATTTCCTGGCCTCTGAAGTGGGAAAACATATATCAGATTGTTTTCTTAATGTCAGGCTAGTATAGGATTGCTCCTCTATTGCCCTAACACTGTGTACACTGATAGAGGGCTCTATCCTTCTTTTAAACAGGGTGAAATTGGACCTGCTGGTAATGTTGGTCCTAGTGGTCCTGCTGGTCCAAGAGGAGAGATTGGACTTCCCGGTTCTAGCGGTCCTGTTGGCCCTCCAGTGAGTAATTTGCCAGACTTTATTGTTGGACAGGTGCACTTGAGACTCTGCATTAACTAGTATTGTTATCTTTCTTAACAGGGCAACCCTGGTGCTAACGGTCTCCCAGGGGCTAAAGGTGCAGCTGTAAGTACAGCCTTACTCACACTTGTCTACTCTAAAAAGAAAAATAATTCAGTTAATGCAACAGAAAAGATAATGGGCTCATAATACTTTTTTTCTCTCTGATGGACAGGGTCTTCCTGGTGTCGCTGGTGCTCCTGGTCTGCCTGGTCCCCGTGGTATTCCTGGTCCTCCTGGCCCTGCTGGTCCTAGTGGTGCTAGAGGCCTTGTTGTAAGTGACCTTGTATATTGCATGTCTTCGTTTGAAAATCGGACACAGTGTCCACAGTTGTAGAAGATTTCCTCTGGATATATTTTTATATTTAATGCAGAAATCTTTTTCTTGCTCCACTAGAATTAAACATTGTAGTTCATTTCTGTGTCTCACTGCTTGCTTCAGATGCTGAGACTGAAGAGGTTCACTTTGCACTCCCTTTGGGGGGTTACTGCCATTTCTAAGTGTCTTTCACATGTTTCTTTTCATGCCTGTTAAGCTAAAAATACAGTTATGTTCACTGACCATTTATCAAAATAAAAGCAGGCATGGAATTGGATGATTAAAGAACATTTTGATACATGAAAAAAATGTCCGGATAGAAGTGAGATTTTTGGAATGATGCTTAATTCTATGATCTCTCTTTGTTTTGGACTCTAGGGTGAACCAGGCCCTGCTGGTGCCAAGGGAGAAAGCGGTAACAAGGGTGAACCTGTAAGTATGGCAACATGTGAAGGTTGTTTCAATGAATAAAGCCTGATAGCATCTGCAATGCAGCATCTGATTTCTTCTTTTTTTCTTGTTTGCCTGAAATAGGGTGCTGCTGGACCCGCTGGCCCTCCTGGTCCTAGTGGTGAGGAAGGCAAGAGAGGCAGCAATGGTGAACCTGGCTCTGCAGGTCCCCCAGGCCCTGCTGGTCTAAGAGTAGGTTTTCTTTTCATGTTCCAGAATTAGAAGCAAAAAGAAAAGAGGAAATAAAGCTAGACTCACAAAGGCAAATTAAGTAATTATAATTAAATATACATTAATGCTGCTAAGCAAAGATCATTAGCCATTCTCAGCCTTTTGATTAGTTGTGACCAAATCTATTTTTGCTTTGTATTAATGCTGTTTACTATCTTATCTCTGAAATAATTAGAGGTTGCTTTGATTTATCCATTGTGTAATATTTAGTGAATTATCTTTGATTACTCTTAAAGCTTTGTGATGGGATTTAACTGCTTAAATCAGGTAATTGGCTCACGCATAATGTGAGGCAAAAGGTTTCAATGCAATGTCTTCAAGGATGCCTAGTACCCTTTTCACTGGGTGAGAAAACCGCACAGTGAGTTTCAGGAGGCACGTGGCTTCATGCAAGAGCAGTCATTGGAAAAGAATAGGAAAAACGGCAGTGTTTCCACCAAATTTTTTTGGTAGAGATAAAGATTCAGTATTGCACCTTGGCTAGGGTGTACGGAGAGAAGCCAGTAACTCCCTGCAGAGAAGCAAAGGTGAAACAGTGTGGGCCAGGTTGCGGGATCCTAGCTGCTGGCTAGGCCCTAGTAGATTACAATGAACAGTGAAACGCTCTGATACGAGCAGATTAGAATTTAAAGAAACCTAAAGGAAGTGAAAGAAATTTCTTTCACAAGTATACTTTTACACTGAGGTGTGTGTGCTTAGAGCTGCGCCTACCTCAAATTCTGCTTGGAAGGCTGAAATTTAGCAAGCACTATACACCTTACAGGAACAGGTGTATTTTTTTCCCTTTCTTGATTTGTTTTGTGTTCATTTGCAGGGTGTGCCTGGATCTCGTGGTCTCCCTGGAGCTGATGGCAGAGCTGGTGTCATGGTAAGACTTTTGTCTGGGTCACTATTCCTAAATGATCTTCTCTTATATATCTGTGATGCTTTCTGCCACCTCTGCCTAATTTTATGTATTTACTTTGGTAGGGACCTGCTGGTAACCGTGGTGCTAGTGGTCCTGTTGGTGCTAAGGGCCCTAGTGGTGATGGTGGCCGTCCTGGTGAGCCTGGTCTTATGGGTCCAAGAGTAAGTTTGAACTCTGTGGTGTAAGTTTGAACTATGCAAAAACAAAATTACTTATAATTTAGGGACAAAATTATTCAGAAATCCAACTGCAAAAATTCAGCCTGTGCTAACCACAATTAGGGCACTTCCACCACTTTGTTGAAAAAACATCCATGAGGAAATGATTAAGAAACATCAAAATGTTTATTGAAATTAGTTTCTTTTGTATGTGGTAGCATTTGATTGCCTTGACATGGAGCGGTGCCCCTCATACTGGATACTGCATTGCCTTCTGAGGTTATTTACAGAATGTGATCATTAAGAGCACAGCTGAAGTGTGTGTACTCTTTAACGAACTAAAAGAAAAGTAAACTGTGCTAAAATGATGTGAGATGGCTGAACTCAATTATTTCAATTTTAGTTTGCAAATTATTTCACTGAAGACAGCCATCCACTTTTAGTGGTGCTGGCTGCAGCCAGATTACTTTCATGTCATTGTCTTTTATCCTCTTTATACTACTCTTTCTCTTCCTACCCCACCCCATGAAGTGAAAGAGTTTTCAATGCACATGTGAACTATTATGCATCTGCAAACGTTTAAGCACATTCTCTGCTAAAGTAGAGCCTAAATGAGTTTAAGTGAAATTGGTACTTACCTATACTGATTTGCAACTGGCATGGGAGCACACACCACCTAATTAAACTTCAGTGTGTTTTAGATGTAAATTTGATAGGACGTACAGTCCTGTTTCCACAGTGCATATTGGTAACCTGGTGTTTCTGTGTGTGTGCACACATGTAGAAAAAGAATTTTGGTTAATGGTTGGGTGAGTTGGTTTCCTTCTAAAAACATGAAACCTTTCTCTTCTCAGGGTCTCCCAGGTCAGCCTGGAAGCCCAGGCCCTGCTGGCAAGGAAGGTCCTGTTGTAAGTACCACGCTTTTCATTCTGTTTCCCCATTGCATGTGAAACACAGACAAAACCTGAGATTTTAAAAAGCAGAGATCCCAGCACTGAGCTATAACACAACTCTGCGTAAAACCAGCAAGATATTTTACTACCATATGACTCAGAAGATCAGTGAGAAACTTTCCATTCATTTCTGTGGGTCTCAGATCAGGCCTGTGTCCTGTAAGGCGAAGAAGAAATATACAGGTTTACAAAAAGGAGAAAAATGGAGGAATGCATGAGCATGCTATGTATAAACAGTGTTTAAAAGTTAAATAGCATTTGCTTCCTGTCAGTACACATTTCTCCTAGAACTGAAGTCTAATTACCCCAGCCATTTAATAGTATGATTTCTTTTTCTAGGGTTTCCCTGGAGCAGATGGTAGGGTTGGGCCAATTGGTCCAGCTGGTAATAGAGGTGAGCCTGGCAACATTGGATTCCCTGGACCAAAAGGTCCCACTGTAAGTACAGTACAGAAACTTTATATTACTATAAAGGTACCTCTGAACTAATCTTTAGGTCCCCAACTCTAACAACCAAACACGTCCTCCCATACTGCTTATTGGATGGCATCCGCTTACATTCAGGAGTTCTGTTTTAAATTATTTTCTAGTTATTTACAATATTATTAAAGAAAAGGAAAACAATTTAATTAGTTGAGGAATATTTGGACATTGAAGTAATTAGAAAAATATGTCTATATTCTAATTTCTGCATGTCTATTTTATCATTTCTGCATATACACTTCTGTAAAAGTTCTGTAAATGTTGGCTACCAAGCCTAAGTTTCAGTTCCAGAGCATTCTTATTTATGGAGCACAATCCAAAGCTCACTCACTTTAGAAGAAAAGCTACCAGTGATTCCAGTGGGACACTTGACATGTCACACACAGGCCACAGATCACGATAATGATCTCTTGGATTTGTGGTGTTGCTATACATACATACACACGCAGACATAATATAGTGTATTGCATAGGATACTATCCAGAGTGTCATGAATCATGATCTCAAAATATAAAGGAATGGAGTTTTGAAAAGAAAAGATGTTTATTTTTGAGCTATTGTTTCTAAGTGGTTCAAAAAGGCAGATGGAGCCTGTGGGTGTTTTAATGAGGATTAAAGAAATATTACAATAAATCTTCTGGCAAGGAGAGTATCACTCACTGTTTAGGAGTTTAAACTGAATCTAATATGAAGTCTTGGTTAACTTTGTGTCTTTTGCTTTCAACTTCAGGGTGAACCTGGCAAACCTGGTGAAAAAGGCAATGTTGGTCTTGCTGGCCCACGGGTATGTGGATATATTCTCTTTATCAACCTCCAGAGATTAAAAAGTAGATTTTCGAAGTGAATAGATGATGAAATAGAAAAGCACTTGGGAATGCATTCATCTAGACTCATGTCAGTGGGAACTACTACTTAATGGGTAAATGAAAACTGTCTTTCTGGGGTAATTAATTGGGCAATTAGTTATGGGGTATTAGCTTCCTATGAAGTGGAAAAAATAGCACTCCCTGTGCAAATTTTTGAGGTCAGTGTATGGTTTCTAACTTATCCTGTAAATTTCCAACTCCTTACTGATAGTTGGAAATTACTAAGTCTTCCATTTAAGGTACCAAATAATTCGTCTTGTTGGAAAAATGCTATCAGCACAGTTCCTATAATCTGTAATTCCAAAAGAAGTTACCTTAAGGATGAATGTGCTGCAGTAACTAAAACAATCACCAGAATTTAAAACCGTAAGCATCTTTAGTACATTTTAATAATGAAACTCATACAAGTAAATGGTTAAGTTCAAAATATGCAGCCAGGGACCTTTTTTTTGTTTGTTTTTGGCACAGAATCACTTTAGAGAGATATTATTCATAGCAAATCAAAACTGATAACAGCTTTCTACTTGAACACATTTAGGGTGCTCCCGGTCCAGAGGGAAACAACGGTGCTCAAGGTCCTCCTGGAGTCACTGTAGGTTACAGATCCAATTTGTGATTTACTTTCCATTAATGAGACTTCCCATTTTAAAATCTATTTTCCTGTATTTCTCCTCCCAAGTTAATCACTTATTTGTTCCATCCAGGGCAACCAAGGTGGAAAGGGTGAAACAGGTCCTGCTGGCCCTCCTGGCTTCCAGGTAAGCAACTATGTATTCTGCTCAATCTTATCTATGGTTTACAAAGCATGAAGTGCTTCTGCCCTAACTTTATTTGTATTCTTGTTTCTTTATGCTTAGGGTCTGCCAGGTCCCTCGGGTCCGGCTGGTGAAGCTGGTAAACCAGGCGAAAGGGTGAGTGTACAGTACTCTGCAAGTAGGGGCAGGCATTGCATAAGCATTATGTTTACAATTGCACATGTGGTAAAATGAGTCTGTTGGATCCATTTGCCAAAACAAAGCAATCCATGTTATATGCAAAATTTAATAGTCCCTTTTGTCAAAGCTAGCTGCAAATGAAGAAGATTCGTTGGAATTTGCAACATGCAACTTCTTTAAAAGTTTTGGTATGAAACTGAGCAAAGCCAATCCTTTGCTTTTTAGGCCTTAAACAGCAATAAAATATGTCCCCTCCCCCAAAAGACAAGACAGTACATGAAGAATGTTTTACTTCAGATTTCTTTTGAAAACTTCAACGATCAATCTAACCTGCATTACTCCAGTTGTGTGCTTTTGAAACTCAATTGATTTCAGTGAATTTACAATGGCATACAACTGAGGTAGCTCAGTGGTAATTCAAGCTCTAGGTTCTGCACAGTTAAAGTGTGTGATGTAATCTGCAAATTGTGCATTCTGTGTGTCATAAGCACATTTAACGTTTATAGTTACATCTCTCTGTGTCCCCGTAAGAGTTTACATTGCATGTACCTGAAAAAGAAGCTTGGAATTTAATCGCCAACTCTTTTCTTTAGATGAGAAATTATGTGTGCTTTGAGATACTATGCAGATATATGAAAAGGGTTTATTTCTGTGTATCTGAAAGACTGGGTTTAGTATGAAGATTTGCAATATGCTGCTGCAATTTGAGAAGCATTTCTATTTACTGCTAAAAACCAGCACAATTTAAACTAATAAGTTTGCTTTAGAAATAAGCCTTACCAATACATCTACTCTCTTCTAGGGTCTTCATGGTGAATTTGGTGTCCCTGGTCCTGCTGGCCCAAGAGTGAGTCACTCATTTGAAATCTAGTAGAGACTGTCTTAATAATGTGTTCAACAATAATAGCAGCTATATACATTTCCAAGTTTCTCAAGACCAGCAGCTCTTCCCAGTTACAGAATATGGTGTAGTGCACCAGACTCCCAGGAACGAGGGAGAATTTTCTCTGCTTTTTGCACATGTCAGTGTATATGATTATATAACACAATAGTGGCCAGTGTAGTAAAATTCTAGATAAGCAATATGAATATTACCCAAGTAATGAGATCCTGATGAGCTGATCAAGGTGTTTTTTTTATTAATGAACCTCGCAATGAGAATGTGGATGACAAAAGACTGATCCTGCAGTGCTAGACTGAGGCCTGGTACATATGAGAATTTTCATCTTCAGGGCCTCTATGCAGACCTTCTTAGCCGGACTATTTCAGTCATACTATCCCTTGCTAGCCAGCTCCTACCTTTCATGTAATATCATTGTGAACAAATGGTGGGCTGAATCCAGAGCTTGGAACAGTCAATAGAAGACATTGCCTCCCACTTCCGTTTATTCCTGCCCTGTGAATAAACATCTGTAAAGAGTTTTGTGTGAAGGCCTTCCTGCATGGCAGGAAGGTCCCATTTATGCAGAGCAATGAGTAGTTTATAAAATGCTTGATTAAATACTTGCTTTCCAAATCCACCTATAAAGAGGCTGATATTTAAACTGCTTCTGTTGCTTCCTCTTTTCTTCTGACTTCCAGACTAAACTTATTCAGGAGAAATATTCCCATTCACCATTGTCAGTCATGTCAATCAGTTTAAATAGCACTTATATTTATCCATATATTTAGTGCCCTGAAGCTGTGTAGATAACCACATCCTCTTTAAACTTCCATTTTGCTAATCTATCCAAGCCAAGTTCCCTTCATCATTGTAGTAGCAGTTATCTGTCTCAGGTCTAGCTTGCCTTAAGCATCTCATAACCCAGCCAGAGTGTATTTCATCTGGTATTCCAAATTAGATCTTACTGATGCTTTGTACAACAAAATTAACACTTCAGAAAAATACCTCACTGCTTTTGCCAGATTACATTTGCCTTTTTCATGTCAACATCATATTGTTGGCTATTGGCTATCGCCTTTCCCTTTCTGTCATTTTCACCAGGTGAAACTCCCATTTACAGCACAAATCCTCATTTTTGGTGCCTAAATAAATGACCTGGTACTTAGCATTCTTGAATTTTGTTCCACTTCTACTGTGACAGCCATCCAGCAGGTTATTCACTTCTTCCTGTGTAGTTTGCCAACCCTTCTTCCTGTTGACAAAAGCTTCCACCTTTGAGATAGCTGCGTATTTCATAAATATCTATCTTCCTTTTCTATCTCTGTCATTAACAAAATGTATGTAAAATAATGAAAAGATACATTAATTGGGGATCACCACTACAATATGTTAGCCTTCTGCATTGTGGGTGCTTTTCAGCAGTGTGCTCTCTCTCCTTGAGTCAGTTCTTTGACCATGTTATAGTTCTCATGCAATTTCCCAGATTCTCCAGCATAACTAAAAATCTCCATTATGCTTATCAGACTATTCACTCATGTGCAGCTTGATCACACTGGGATAATTTGAGAAGTCTTTAGTAAGATTGATACTTCTATCTTTGATAGATCTGTTACACATTTAAGACCAGTTTCTGACTAATTCCATGTCTCCAGATGACCTCTGTTCCAGAATTTATCCTTACACCTGTTATAATGTACAGGTCCCATTAGTAGGCTTTAGCTGTCACCTTTATTCTCCAATATTTACCAGGCATATGCCACTGTAAAAACAATTGTTTGCCAATCACTATGGCTCTTAATTTCACTAGACTCCATTATCTGCCCTCAAACTGGTATCAGAAGCTCCATTTGGCAATAGAATACAAGACATTCTTACCAGAATGAGCACAGTAGCAAAAATCCATGTACTTTGTCAGCTGTTACAATTATGCAAGACTTTAGTAATTCACTTTGCTATATTCGTGTCAAAAGCTAGACCAAATTCTTATGACCAGTTGAGTTAATATCTGTACAATTCTAATACATTTCTTAATGGTTTGTTCAGGTAAAAATGCATCACATTGTCATTGCTACTAGTCAGCGCTTTTAAATCTCTAAGCTACAGAACAATTCAAGGAAAAACTCAAATCAGACTGTCTCCTTCAGGGTGAACGTGGTCCTCCTGGTGAAAGTGGTGCTGTTGGTCCCGCTGGTCCTATTGGAAGCCGTGGTCCATCTGGCCCACCAGGCCCTGATGGTAACAAGGTATGCCTTTTCCAGCTGCCATTGCCTTACTGTTGAATTCCTGATGAAGGCAATCCAAAACCTTCTTTCCTAAAAGCATAAGTGATTAATGCTAATAGGTAGTTACCTGTACGCCATAGCCCCTGGGTCATTTCTTCAAGTGGTAAAGCTCCATCCAAGCTAGTCCACACTAATACTGGAGGGTTTTATGTTTAGCACTATAGATGATGGGAGGGGAACTCCAGGTTGGACTCAGTTTGAATACAGTTTGTCAGCTGGGTATACTACTATTCTGTTTTGAGATAGGGTCCAGGATTTTGGCCAAAATTCATGCTGGCTTCTATTTATACCCACCTCTACTTACACACAGGAAGCTCTTGTGTCTAGTAAGCAATGTTTTCCCCAAAACATTAGCATAATAATTATGCAGTCATCTACCAAAGTAACGTTGACTTGATGCTAACTGAATATGGGTCTTAGTTCTCAAGATTTGTATGGGTAGTCTTTCCACAGAAGTTTAGTTTAGAGTATGGGGCATCCTAAAATCGCAGGAGCCCACAGAATCGAAGAGAGTGTTCATGTCTGACATCTTCACTAGCTGAAAAAGTAAAAATAAGTACAATAGCTTAAGATGATATACTACTAGTCACACTGTTTACAAGTAAGCAGAATGATGGGCAAAGTAGTAATGACAGAATTTTGTTCCAAATTGTGTGTATGATTTGACCGTCTCTTACATGACACGCTGTTGCTGCTAGGGTGAGCCTGGCAACGTTGGTGCTGCTGGTGCTCCTGGTCCTGCTGGCTCTGGTGGAATCCCCGGAGAGAGAGGTGTTGCTGGTGTTCCAGGAGGCAAGGGTGAAAAGGTAAGGTGGACAACCTGCTTTGTTACTGCATGGACAGCTTTGTGAGGTGCTTGAATTTCATTAACTTAAAAAACCTGCAGGTTACCCCAATGCAACTTTTATTTACTGTGAAACTGCATTACATTATGACTCACTAGTAGACAATAAGTAGAGATTTTCTTGGTCTAACAGACTGACAGTCTTTTCTAAGGTTGTATTTAGCTCTTTGCTCAGCATTTGGAATTAGTTCAAGTGGCAGTTGGTGCTTCACAGCTCATTAACAATAAGTTTATCTTTACCGAAGAAATACTAAAGCTGTCTTTGAGTACAGGCTTTATAGTAGGAATGGGCATACTGATCATAAAGAACTGAGTCTCTGATCAAATCCTTGACCACTCTAGGTGCGGTGACTATGATAAAGGTAGATCAGTTTCAAAACTTTTATGTTTATATCCATTACCTATAAAATCAGAAAACATTTAGCAAATGTAAGCCCTTACGTAATTGTGAAGTCTGGTTGCAAGTCCTGTTGGTACCTCTGCTTTATCCATATAATTATCTATGAAATTGATTTTTATCTTGCTATGTACATCTCATTCTGTATTCTCTCCTGTTCATTATTTAAAAACAGAACTGAGATTTGTAGAACTGCTTTATTTGTTTTAACTAAAAAAAATCTGTAGTCATTTAACATAAATGGAGTTGTAAGGAAACTGAGATGGCAATTGCTTTCAATTTTTTATAAAACACTATGTACTGACATGCAGATTAATGTAGACGAGTAGGATGTATTTAAAAAAAAAAGAGATAGAGTGCTGGTCTGATTTCTTGACACTAGTGTTGGCCTGGATATAACTTTTCGTTACACGAAACGTATGGCATTTTATGTGACCACTCATATGACATTATTGTTTTTAACAGTTGTTTTCTTGCTTCAGATAGAAATTATAACATGAATACCCAAAAGAATTTGTATGCATGGTTATTTCTTGACCAAAAGGAAAGGGATTTTGAGGGGGGATTTACTTTCATCATTTGGAATATACATCAACTTGGTTTTGAGTTTTTAATTCCATTCAAAATTCTTGCTGCCGAGGGAAAACTAAACAGGTTTTCCATAAAAAAGGCAGGCTTGTAATTCTGGAACGCATGTCAGTCCCCTTTGCCTGGAAATTCTCACTTTGCAAGTCAGTACATACTCAGCAGTAAGAATGAAATAATAATCAAAATCCATTCTCCCCAAAAACTAGCATGATAAGCATCTCATACGTATGCAAATATGGATACTCAGCAAACAGTTCAAGACTTCTTTCATACAAACTATTGTGTTCAATACCAATATAAAGGGGTTTTTCCCCTCTGTGTATTCTAGGGTGCCCCAGGTCTGAGAGGTGATGCTGGTGCAACAGGAAGAGATGGTGCTCGTGTAAGTATCTTTTGGTTCTACTCGAGTTTACCTTGCTACACCTCAGAACTTCGGTCACTAAAAAGGATGTTCAGGACTTATATTGCCCACTTTATTGCATTTCCTTTTATCTGCTCTTTTTTGGTAGAAATCAATACAATTTTGTTGCCCCTTGTCCAGGGATACTTAAATTTAGGGGGAAAGAGAGAAAAGCGATCACTTCTTATGCACACAACCAGAGAAATGACATCAGCAGAGAACCTTCTGTTTCATAGACAATTGTTCAGCGTGACATTTTCCTCTTTAACTTCATGGGCTCAGCACAGACAGCTAATTCTCAAAGCAGCCTGCAAAGTCACACAAAATTATAACTAATTTGAGATTTCAGCTGCCTGTCCTAGAATTCATACTTTGGAAGAAAAATAGATTTTATTTTATAAAATCATCATGAGTCCTGTATTGGGACTGGTACTATTTAACATCTTTGGCGACATGGATGTTGGGATTGAGTGCACCCTCAGCAAGTTTGCCAACTACACCAAGCTGTGTGGCGCGGTTGACAGGCTGGAGGGAAGGGATGCCATCTAGAGGGACCTGGACAGGCTTGAGAAGTGGGCCTGTGCAAACCTCATGAAGTTCAACCAGGCCAAGTGCAAGGTTCTGCATGTGGGTCAGGGCAATCCCAAGAACAAACACAGGGTGGGCAGAGGATGGATTGAGAGCAACCCTGAGGAGAAAGACCTGGGGATATTGGTGGATGAGAAGCTCAACATGAGCCAGCAATGTGCAATCGCAGCCCAGAAGGCCAACCGCATCCTGGGCTGCATCAAAAGAAGCGTGGCCAGCAGGTTGAGGGAGGTGATTCTCCCCCTCTACTCCACTCTTGTGAGACTCCACCTGGAGTACTGCATCCAGCTCTGGAGCCTCCAACATAAGAAGGACATGGACCTGTTGGAGCGAGTCCAGAGGAGGGCCACGAAGATGATCCGAGGGCTGGAACAAGTCTCCTATGGGGACAGGCTGAGAGAGTTGGGGTTCTTCAGCCTGGAGAAGAGAAGGCTCTAGGGAGAGCTTATAGCAGCCCTTCCAGTATCTGAAGTGGGCCTGCAAGAAAGGTGGAGAGGGACTTTTTACAGGGGCATGTAGTGATAGAACAAGGGGTAATGTTTTTAAACTGGAAGAAGGTAGATTTAGATTAGCTATCAAGAAGAAATTTTTCACTGTGGTGGTGGTGAGGCACTGGAACAGGTTGCCCAGAGAAGTTGTGGAGACCCCATCCCTGGAGGTGTTCAAGACCAGGCTGGATGGGGCTTTGAGCAACCTGGTCTAGTGGGAGGTGTCCCTGTCCATGGAAGGGGGGTTGGAACCAATGATTTTTAGCATCCCTTTCAACCTAAACCATTCTTTGATTCTATTAAAAACAGCTGGAAGAAAGACACACCTGTCTTCAGGAGGAAAGAGAAAAAATATAAAAAGTAGTCACTCCTGCTTACATTTTGTTAGAAACAGTGTCCTGTCTCTTAACCTATAGGGTCTCCCTGGTGCTATTGGTGCTCCTGGCCCGGCTGGTGGTGCTGGTGATCGGGTAAGTCTGCTCTTTGAATGAAAAAGTGTCTTGTTTGTTTATACAGTTTACCCACGCATAAATATTTAAGATGTGGAGTTCCATAAAAAACAATTCCATCTTTCTAGTGTGCACAAGTCCTGCAAGTTTTTCAGATTTGGGAGGCAAGCATTATTGGGATTGTAGACCTATTCAGTGAAGTTTGCCATAGCACCGCGAACCTCCTGAAGGGGCAGGGAAGTGATGCAGACCTACATGACAATGGGTTATATGGGGAGAAGATTCTGATTTAGGCTTTGTCTGAATTCTTCACAGTTGAGGCTAATCTCCACAATCCTCCTCACACTGTGAAAAGAGGTTTTGATACAGTGACGAACACATTAGCTCAGAGTGATTCTTTATCCCATCCAAGTATCATTAGAAATTACTAGTACGGAGTGGGTCAAAGCAGAAGCATTTTCAGTAATACCCTCTCCATTGGAGAGACAGGGAGACTCACTGCATGCGTCTGTACCACAAGATCACCCTTGTTCTGACTGCAGTGAGGCCTTCCCCCACTGTGTCATAATGCTTTCTGCCATCTGTTTTAGGGTGAAGGAGGTCCTGCTGGTCCCGCTGGTCCTGCTGGTGCCCGTGGTATCCCTGTAAGTGGCAATTCCTCCAACTAGTCCTGTGTCAAAGACATGGTGTTCAGAAAAATGCCCTTTTAAAACTCATTCCAATCAATCCTCTCTTCTTTGTCCTCTCTTTAGGGTGAACGTGGTGAGCCTGGTCCCGTAGGTCCTAGTGGATTTGCTGGACCTCCTGTGAGTATTGTTTGTGCTTTCCTCTTATTGATGCCATGCCATGCCTCTATTTCCTTTGCATGCTTTTCCAACTCTTTGTTCTGTGTGTTTTTCTGCCCATAGGGTGCAGCTGGTCAGCCTGGTGCTAAAGGCGAGCGTGGGCCTAAAGGACCTAAGGGTGAAAGTGGACCAACAGGTGCTATCGGCCCAATTGGTGCTTCTGGACCACCAGTAAGTGAACTGTGTCTTTGTAAAATGTATGGTTCTTAACTGTGCTGTGCAAGCAATACACTAGCCTGAAGGCCTTGAATTTTGAAAAGGTAATTGAAAAAAGAAGCAAAACTTCAAACTAGGCTCTGAGGAAAGCCACCATACTGATTTTCACACATTATGTAAACTTTGTCAATCTATTTATGTGGGCTCAGATCGTGAGTCTGGAAGTGAAATGAAGAGAAAAAAAAAATAATTCAAGTTGCCCTGAAGATCAGCAAAATCAGTCTATCTTGGACCATTCAGGGGGTGATTGTGGGTAAGTTCTGAGCTGAGGATGATGGTATCTTCCTCTCAAAGACAGGATGTGCTGTCACAGTCTGACTTTCAGACTCAGTCATCTAGAAGCATATGTGCAAATTTGTCTGTGCACCCACTTGCGTACAGGCTTTTCATGTGCTAACACTTTTATAGCCCAAAGGTATACACTCCTTCACATGCATGTGGCCCGTCATTGGGGAACTGGTTGAAATGGTGCAGAAAGTCAGGCCTTGGAATTTCAAATACTGTAAAGTGTTGCAAGATAACATGGCTTGGGGTTCTTAATGTGTGCTTCTAATAGCGCAGCACCAGGCCCTTGTGCTACATGGCTGTATTCATCACACAGTGCAAATGGAAGACTTGCCATTCTTTGCCTTACTATGCCTTTCACCGTTTGACTTATAAATTTGCTTAGATGCACATTACATTTGTAAGGCAAATTCATTTAAATAATAAATGCCTTATGCAACTCTTCTCAGTCCATACGATACTGATTTAAAATGTCTGTGAAAATTTACTGCCCTAGTATCAGGACAGGAACTGTGGGTTTGGGCCTAGCCCTCCTCCTGTTAAAGTAAAAAGCAAAATCGCCCTTAACTTCTATGAGCGTGAGACTGAGCCCTTATTCTAAGCAGGGGACATTAACAGTCTTTGCTTGATTCATCTGTCTTTTTCAATCCTTCATACATAGGGTCCCGCTGGTGCTGCTGGTCCTGCTGGCCCTCGTGGTGATGCTGGTCCTCCTGTAAGTCTTCAGTCTTTTGGCACTGATACTGTTGCTTTTCATGAAGTCATTGTTTCCTTTAAACCAAATCTTCCTTTTCACTTTTATTTTTAGGGTATGACTGGTTTCCCTGGTGCTGCTGGAAGAGTTGGTCCTCCTGGCCCTGCTGTAAGTAACTAATGAAGAAGTTCTAATGGGATCTTCATTTTTGTTACATGGACACATATTCTAACTGCACTGGAATCACCTCAGATCCTTATAGGACTGGATGAGATAAGAAAAAGTCTCTTAACTGTTTAAAATCCCAGAATGGGAGTACACATTTAGTTTGGTTTGGTTTTGTTTGTGGTTTTTTTTTTTTACCATCCATCAAGCATCCCTCTGCATCTTGAGGTGCCTAACTGTTTGTGAAAATCTGTGTTTCCATTGCTTCTGTTCACCATGAGTAACTGCATAGCCATTGATTTTGAGTAGAATAAGATCATGTCCTATTTGAAAAAAAAAATGTTAACTTGTGTCCACACTTTCTAAAATATCTGCAGTTCCAGCCCCTGTCTCCAGTAGGGCAACCTCTTATTGTGTTTAAGAATGTGAATCCCTGCTTCTTTATTTTTCAGCCAAAAATTCTCATTTCAAATTGACATTTGTAGTTTTCTTTTCAAAGGTGTTTCCAACCTTTACGAAAAGGCACTTCTTTCCTTTAGATGCCCTACATTTAAATATATTGTAAAACCCAGTATCCAAAGCAAGTAATCCTCCTGGAAGAAGTTTTTTCTTGTAGGTTTTATAGTTGCAGTTAATGTCTTCAGAGCCAAGTCAATATTTTCCTGCCAAATTTTGATACTTTCATCTGCACTGAGTAAAAAAAATAAAATCTCTCCGTTCAGTAATTCTACTGATTCCAGCTATCCACTGCTAACAAAAGCAATAGAAGTTGCTACTTCAGAACAGCTGTTTATTGAAAAGCGCAATTTTTGTATGTGGACATAAAATGAAACTTATCTCTGTTCTCCCCAGTTAATGAATCTATATTGTAATGATATCATATTCATACTCAATCCTAGGGCATCACTGGTCCCCCTGGTCCTCCTGGCCCAGCCGGCAAAGATGGTGCTAGAGGTCTACGTGGTGATGTTGGTCCAGTTGGCCGTACTGGTGAACAAGGTATTGCTGGCCCACCTGGTTTTGCTGGTGAGAAAGGTCCATCTGGAGAGGCTGGTGCTGTTGTAAGTTACTGAGTATCACATCTGCTTAAAAATGTTTCTATTCATGTAAATGTTATGGCTTCTAAGATACTTTTGGTATTTGGGAAGGGCTTTTGTCTTTTATACACAAATTTAACAAAGCTTTTAAGTAGAAGCTCTACTGAAACTCAAGGAATTTTTTATAGACATGGGGGCAGTTTTTTCTCTTTTTTTCTTGTGGCAAGTTGCATCTGTCTCTGGAAGTAGCCTAAGTGAAAGCAACAAGGCTAACTGCAGAAGAAATTGCTACTTAGTCTGAGAAAGGGAAGCGGAGTCTCCTGCTCTGAAATTGAGTGTCATGGATGGAAAAAGGAGAAACATGTGAACATCCATTTAGAACAATCTCAATTCATTTCTGCATCAGAGACTCTAATTTGTGGGGATCACAAGGTTAAAGTTGTCTGACCCCAGGGTGGCTTAGAATCATGCAAATAAACAAATTAACTTTGAGTGTCTTTAAGCTTGAGCATCCAGAATTACTAGCGTTTTTAAAGTCAGACACATTTCTGTCTTATGGAAGTATGCACTTGTGTGAATCACCAATCTTTCTCAATAAAAATTTATAGAAATTTCTTCTGTGATCTGCAGAAGCTGCAGCTAAGAATGAAATCTTCAGTGTCACTGTCAGATATGTATGTTAAAACTTCAAAAGTGACAATTGAAAATTTGCCCTTTAGTGTCCAGTATAAAGCAATACATTTTCTAATTTTTATGTTCTAATTTGATTTCAGTTATGAAAAACATAATGGAACTAGTAGACCTGACTGTAAATTAGGATAGTAATTGAGGGTAGTCTGTCAGGATGATTACTTATGCCAAGTTCAGCGCCACTTATGCTCAAATTTTAAGGAAATTCCAAAGTCAATTAAACAATCTTTACTTTCAAATGGTCAGTAGAGAGCTCTAAGGGTTGTTTGGAGATGTCACATCTTCTAAGGTGGTCGCAGGATCAGTCTCAGATGATCAGTCTCTTTGCTATGGAATCCTCTCACATAGTCATCTTCTCTTTACTGAATACCCCAATTTTCTTGCATCACCCACTGTTATTGAATGGGAAGGGAAAAAGCATGTGTATAGTGTTGTTCAGAAACAGCATTTTCACTGGAAAGCAGTTGTGAGGGGAGTATAACCAGCATTGCTTTCTTACAGACCTTTAGCTTTAGAGTTTAATTACTTAATTAATTTAGCTTTAGAGTTTGATTACACCTTCTTCCATGGAGGAACTAGCACTGACACTACACTGAGATCCTTGGAAAGCTGTTGGTACTGCTGTAGAGCAAAACAAATGAGAAATGTCGAGGGCCATAAAAACTGAGTTTTCTTTATTAATATAAATAATATTATTTTTATGTTGTAGGGTCCTCCTGGTACCCCAGGTCCTCAGGGTATTCTTGGTGCTCCTGGTATCCTTGGTCTCCCTGGCTCTCGGGGAGAACGTGGTCTTCCAGGCATCTCTGGAGCAACAGTGAGTATATGACCGGTTAATTGCTTTAAAGAGATAGGTGTAAAGAAAAAAGTTGAGGTCTCCTCTTAAGGGAAACCAGGAAAAAGGAGATGTAGATTCTGCTGTTTCCATTGCTGCTGCAGAGGATAGGTACCTGACAGACATAGAGCAATGGAAGAAATTATTGCTTGCTGCAGACAAACAAGACTTGTGTCTGCAGGTGAGCATATTTTTGAATGGCATCAGAGGCTACTGATAGAACAGGTAGAAAATTTAGAAGGAAGATAATATTTGGTGTAGTTGGATATGTTTCTTGTGTCCTGGATCTGTTTCACTTCTAGAATGGATTGCAGAGAAATGTTTCTCTTAGATACAGACCAGAAGTTCTGTAAGACTGGCTTTTGTTGTATTATAATGTCACATTTTGTTACCACTGTTCCTTGTATTAGGGTGAACCTGGTCCCCTGGGTGTTTCTGGTCCTCCTGGTGCCCGTGGTCCCTCTGGTCCTGTGGGTTCTCCCGGTCCAAATGGTGCTCCTGGTGAAGCTGGTCGTGATGTAAGCTATGTCTTATTTCCTCTTCAGGGTTGCTTTGCTTTTATTCTGAGCCAAAGACAAATACACAGACAAGACGGGTGCAACTGGAGGTTGCTCTGCTAGCAGACTTGTACCTTCTGGTGTCTTCAGGGAAGGATTCTAATAGACATGGATTCTCACCCCCAACTAGGTGACACATTCTTCAAGGCACAAGTTGTGTCTGAAATAAATCTTGGAGTCACTTTCAGAATCTGGAGTGGAAAAATAGCTCCTTCTAATGCCTTGCCTTATGAGTGATTACTTGGAGGACAGGGCCATGCTCCCAGTTCTTCATAAAGCAGCAAATAAACTTAGCTGTCCAATTTAACCATCCAAGTTAGTAGTTCACCGTGAAGAAAGGTATCCACACAGTGGCTCTACATAACTTACACTGCAAGAACAGTTAAAGTAAAGTATTAACACATTATCTTGTCTCCTGCAAGGATAACTATATAAAGCTTTGGCTGGGCCTTATCAGAGAAGCTTATTTGATAACCTGAAACATTGTTAATACAGGACTCCTGCGAGTTCTGAGACTCACGGGATTTCAAAGAGATCAGAGAGTAGTAATTTTATTTTATAAGTATTAAAAAGAAATAAACTTTCTGTTCTGTAGGAATTTTCTGAAGGAAAAGGTTTGCTAGTGTACACAGTGAAAGAGTTGAAGTGAAATTAACATTCACAAAGGAAGCTATTTAAGCTTCTGAAGTACCACAACAAAGTAATTTAGCTGTGACTACTGTTGAAGTCCTTTTCTCACTACTGGCATTTTTCATTTAAAAAGTAGGTCTCAGTTTTACAAGAGTGCAAGCTAGATGAAGACCGCTATTGTCTTGACCTTTTCATTCAGAGAAATATAGCAAAACCCAGTAATTTTCTTCTATACTTATATATAACTTGTAAAACCTAAAATATTTGAAGACTATCTTATTTTTCTGCGAGCATTAATATATTTAAGGGATTTGAGAGTGGCATCTATAAGGAAGAGTTTGTTATCTTCAGGATTTATGCTATCCTATCTCCATGTTTTCTTACTCATATTGGGAGCAATTAGACTGACACACTGTTGAGATGAAGGTTGCTGGAATTTAATGTTTTTCCATGGTATTTTAACAGGGCAATCCTGGAAACGATGGTCCTCCAGGCCGTGATGGTGCTCCTGGTTTTAAGGTAACTTGTTCTTTTCTTTTATTTCATAATCACGGAAGAAATATTCCAATACCTGTAAGTCAGTAGCAACACACTCTCTCTTCGCATTCCTTTGTTCCCAGGGTGAGCGTGGTGCTCCTGGTAACCCTGGTCCCAGTGGTGCTCTGGGTGCTCCTGGTCCTCATGGCCAAGTTGGTCCTTCTGGAAAGCCTGGAAACCGTGGTGATCCTGTAAGTTGATGAGACCTTAATTTTTTTGATTAACACAGGACTAATATTTGTCCGTTGTATATACACATTATACATCAAACCCCTACAATATGTGGATAATTACTGCTTTCTGCAGAGATGTGTTGAGCATGGAACCTTTATTAGGTATAATATACAGCAGTGACGTGCATTTTCTATTCCTGTTTCAGGGTCCCGCTGGCGCTGTCGGACCTGCTGGTGCTTTTGGTCCAAGAGGTCTTGCTGTAAGTCTGATTTCTGAATATATTACCACACTGATGCAAGAAGAGAAAGCATACTTTAGTAATAAGGACTCATGAATGTGCTCAAGATATGGGCCCAAAAAGTAGTGCTTAAGGAACTAAAATATTTATAGACCTAGAATCTTGATCGGCATTCTCTCTTATGGGACCAATCCTGAAGCTTTTGGGATTGACACTTTTCCTGTGTGTGTTAACAGGATGTATATATACATATATCAGGGGCAACTGGTGGCATAATGTAGAATGTTCATGCTTTATTCTTGCTTTGACAATAGTCTATACCTGAAGCCTTCTATTTTATTCCTCTGACACTTGTATCCCTTCCTAGGGCCCACAAGGTCCACGTGGTGAGAAAGGCCAACCTGGTGATAAGGGGCCTAGAGGTCTGCCTGGCTTGAAGGGACACAATGGATTGCAGGGTCTTCCTGGTCTTGCTGTAAGTAAACGATTTTCTATTTTTTGCTCTTTATATTCAAAATACTGGAAATAAGGTCACCCTAGTGTCGAATTACATACCCACAACCCAGTAGGTTGATATGGCTTAACTCCACTCTACATCATATTTCAGAGGTCAAAAGATTCTCTTTAATACTCAACGCTCTTCACAAAAATTGGCAAATTTTGCTACTGCCATTGACAGTTGGCTTTAGAACTGTGAGTACGATTAGTTGCCCTGAAACTTGACTACATTTGGCTAGCACAGAATTCAAGAAGCTCTGCCTTTGTTTAAATATTATTTCCTGGTTTAGCCAGAAATTGTAAAGCCTTTGTATCACAGAAGCAGAAGTAATTTGTAGATTTTCTTCCCTTTAAATTCTAGTATCCCCTTTAGGAATTCTGACTTTTATTTTAAAGCCTTCTCTGAAAATCTGAAAAATAATATTGAGACTTTTATAGGTTATACGCTTAAATACCTCTTCATGGTCTCTCTCCTCCCTCCCCAAAACAGGTATTTTATACCCCAGCTCCTCTAATAAATGCCATTAGCCCTAGATTCTGATTCTCTGAACCCAAATACACATGCTGACTACAGTTCCCTCCTGAATCACGCTAATACAAATGTGTGCCACTGCATTTTTTTTAATGACTATGCACATATCTTTCCCAATAGGGCCAACACGGTGATCAAGGTCCTCCTGGTAACAACGGCCCTGCTGGCCCAAGGGTATGTGAATTTAAGGGTATATTCAAATAACTTTCCCATTCCTTTTGTGCAATATATATGTACACTCCCATTTATATGAATCTCTATTTGTAGTGTTTTCTACTGTCATTAAACTGTTCAACATTCCTTTTAGGGTCCACCTGGTCCTTCTGGTCCTCCTGGTAAAGATGGTCGTAATGGTCTCCCTGGACCTATTGGCCCTGCTGGTGTGCGTGGCTCTCACGGTAGCCAAGGCCCTGCTGTGAGTATAACTTACTTTTTGTTGTTTTAACACATTTATGTCACAGTTACAAGAAAATAACTTCAAAAGCCTAGCAGTTTAGGAAACGGTGTGGTTTATTTATTTTTTTTAAATAACAAAGGACTGCCAAATATCTGTTGTTATTTAACATTAAACGTTTCCCTATTAGGTCTAAACCTGAAGTCCTTGTTCATTCCTTATCGCCAGACAGCAAATACACAAAGAAGATATGGTAGTCCAACACTGTGCATCTTCCTACTGCTTGAGCCCATAGTAGTCACCACAGGGCAGGTCCATATTTCCTGCCTCAGATTAGAGCTAAGGGTGTTAAGAGTTACGTAGGACTATGCGTGTGTGGAAGCATTTATTTGAGGGAACCATATGTCTGACAGAATGCTTCTTGTCTTTTGTTTTTGAAAAACTTTAGGGTCCCCCTGGTCCTCCTGGTCCCCCTGGCCCCCCTGGTCCCAACGGAGGTGGATACGAGGTTGGCTATGATGCAGAATACTACCGGGCTGATCAGCCTTCTCTCAGACCCAAGGATTATGAAGTTGATGCCACTCTGAAAACATTGAACAACCAAATTGAGACCCTGCTGACCCCAGAAGGCTCCAGAAAGAACCCAGCTCGCACCTGCCGTGACCTAAGACTCAGCCACCCAGAATGGAGCAGCGGTATGTCAGTGCCAGATATTTGCCCTTTCTGGCCTGCGCCAGAGTGTGCTTCCAGAGCCAGGGAGTACTTCCAGCTTATTAGCTTGCTTTGATGAATGGTATCCTTGGCCACCCTGTGAAAATACTAAATGACCAATGAAGTTGTCTCTGCCTCCACTGAAAATAGATACAAGGACATTCTGAAAAGCTCTTTATAGCCATTGTTGTGCAATTATTGCAATTTTTTTTCAGAATAATATAAAAAGATTTAACCCTAGCTTTCAAGTACAGTTTCTTATACATTAACAATCTAAAATATGTATTTATCCCAGTTATCACCTTAATATTGTAACTATTTGTGATATTTATGATCTCTCTCCGAGTTCCTATATCAGGCAAGTGAATATAAACTGAATGCAAATGTTAGGCTGAGTGAACTATTGTTTGCATTTCTTTCCTCAATGGCAGGCTTCTACTGGATTGATCCTAACCAAGGCTGCTCTGCAGATGCCATTAGAGCATACTGTGACTTTGCCACTGGTGAGACTTGCATCCATGCCAACCCTGACAATATTCCCGCTAAGAACTGGTATGTCAACAAGAATCCCAAGGACAAGAAGCACGTATGGTTTGGTGAAACTATCAATGGTGGCAGCCAGGTAAGTGATGTATGGGAGGGTGATTGTTTCCTACAGTGCTGTCTGAAGAATCCCCAATTCAGTGACTCTCAGCAAGCAAACACATCAATTAAACTCTTTTAAAGGAAAAATATGAAAAAGGGAACTACCTTTTGTCTCAAGGGAACAGAGTTCCAGTTCTGGTTTGGATCACAACTTGCTAAAAGGATTTCTCAGTATCGTTCTAATTTTTCTTGGTGTCTGCAAATGATCGATTCAGCATGACTAATGGCTATTGCTAAGGGAAGCCTGGACTGGAATATGGTATAAAGACAGTCCAGAAACTGTCTGAAAAAGTAGGAAAAACATCTTTGCTTATTCTTTGAATTGAGTTTTTTTAAGCTGTTCCTGGAAAGATATTTATATTACACATCACAGACCCTGAGCATATGCCACCGTAACACTCAGAATTGCCAGTGTAAGTAAAAACAAGAAATATGTCTACTCGCACGTTAGACACTGTACGAGCCACTTGCAAATAAATCACTTTTGTACAGCTAAGGAGAACTGATTACATACTTCTTAAATGAAATTTAGTTGATCTTATGATGAAATTGCAGTGTCCAAGATCTTAGTATAAGAACATAGGATCGATCACAGTGGGTCACACTGTCTAGGGTAGTCTGGGGTCCTGTTTCTTACAGTGGCTAAAAGTAGATGCTGTAAAAGAATATAAGAATGAAGTAAACATTTATAATATCCGCTGACACTATTCTATTAGACTAAAAAAAAATAATCAGGGTTTTCTTGAGACAGGCATTGTTTCTGTGTATCTATGGAAACAATGGATTTCTTTTCCTTCAACTTATCTGATCTTGGTTTTGAATCCCCACAAATTGTCAACACTGTATCTGGGAACAGAGTTCTACAATTCAACTACATCCACTCATGTCTTGTTTTCAGCCTGCCTCCTATTAATTTTAGTTGATGCTCTTTAGCTCTGGAGTTGCAATAGACAAGTGATTGCAGACTTATGTGATTTTTTTTTATTTTAATGTTCCTAGATCACATACTTCCATTACAAACATCCACTTTCCCCATCAGTACAACTGACTGGATTTCTTTCTGGTTTTCAGTTTGAATACAATGATGAAGGAGTGACCTCAAAGGATATGGCCACCCAGCTTGCCTTCATGCGTCTGCTGGCCAACCATGCTTCCCAGAACATCACCTACCACTGCAAGAACAGCATTGCCTACATGGATGCGGAAACTGGCAACCTTAAAAAGGCTGTTATACTGCAGGGATCCAACGATGTTGAACTACGAGCTGAAGGCAACAGCAGATTCACTTTCAGTGTTCTTGAGGATGGCTGCTCTGTAAGTAACACAGAAACCACGGGCCCCATGATTGCCCATGATTAAGCACGTGATTAGGGACAGAATTGTGCTTTGATTTTCAGTCAGATCAGCAAAATTTTACACAGTGAAGATAGCCTACAAAACCAACTGTGCCACATCTAGCAAGTGGGAAGTACTGGGTTACAAACAAATCCTACCTTGTACTGTGCAGTGTGGCACAAAAGAAAAAGATTTTCAGAGGGGGAAAAAAAAGCTTTTTTTTCTGTGTAAGCTGAAGATTGATGAGATAATAGTGCACAAGATATAGGAGGAACAGGATCTTTAAGTCCTGAAAAACTCAGGCACTGAGAATTTAATATCAGTTTGAATAATGTGATAGTTTCTGTAGATCCTCACACATATGACTTCAGAAAATTGAAGTAAATATTTTCTCTGTATCAGAGATCTAAATAGTTGGATATGGGTATCTGATTTGCAAACAATGGCAGCAAAATTAATATGAAATTATTTCAGAAATTATCCATTCGGGTGAAACCATTCTCAATACTATGAACAATGCAATAACAATTGTAACGAATCTTTTCTTGCAGAGAAAGAACAATGAATGGGGCAAAACGATCATTGAATACAGAACAAATAAGCCATCTCGCTTGCCCATCCTTGACATTGCACCTTTGGATATTGGCGGTGCTGACCAAGAATTCGGTTTGGACATTGGCCCAGTCTGTTTCAAGTGAATGAACTAAAATTAACTTAAAGCCTCTCCCAAATTATTCTCTTGTCATTTCTTTTTATAATGAAAGCTGACTCCTTCCATTTCTTCTGTTCATCTACTTGCTTAAACTCTGGGCGAAAGAGAAGGAGAAGAATTGATTGGAGCATTGTGCAATGAAATTTAATACAGCCCCAAAAGGACTTGGAAGTCTTTCAAGATTTAACACCTTGCTTTGGGAAATGTCAACCTTTGTAAAGAAAAAAAAAACCAAAATAAAAAATCATGAAAGTTTGCACCACTTGTGGCCTTTGAATATCTTCCACAGAGGAAGTTTAAAACCACAACTTCCAAAGGTTTAAACTACCTCATACACTAAATCAAGTGTGATCCACATCTTTTGTAGGTACTTCTCTATATGATCTGAGGTACTTTCAGTCCCACTCAAAATACAGTGGTGCTAGTTGCATTATTACAGAGTTATCTTTCCAATACTTGAACTTCGATGGTGCTAGTAGCATTTAAAGTATCACTTCTCTGTTTCTTTGAAGTCTGTCTCAAAACTGAGAATGTCCCGTCTCACCCGCAGCTTAAGCATGTGGATCATTTTTCCTCAACTTTGTCCTCTTCCTCCAAAATCAGGTGTTCCTCCTTTCAAATCTCATTTCCATCTTCTACAATGGGTAAAAAAAAAAAAAATCATCATTTCTCAAAAAAAGAAAGAAAATGTATTTTGTATATGTGAGATGTTTAAATAAATTGTGAAAAAATGAAATAAAGCATGTCCAGTGTTCCAAAAGAAACTATTTAATGAGTTAAGTTACTTGCTTAGATGCATTGGCAGATATTCATACCCAGAATTTACAATACGTTTGCATTATTGAAACTATCTTAGCCCATTGCTGTAAAACATCTGCTTAGAGTATTCAAAGTCTGCCTTCAACTGTCTTATGGGTGTGATTGTCTGTTCAACGCTTCATTCCAACACCACCTTTAGAAAAGTCCACAAGAAACTCAGTAACTCCATGCCTCATAGTATGAGAAGTTCAAAAGCAGAAATAATTCCTTCTTTTTTTTTCCCAAATGCTAAGGAGGATTAATGACCGAAAGAAGGAAAATGAGGCTTCTGTCTTACACTTGAGGACAGAAAGCTCCTTGGTGTTGCAAGAGCTGTGCTGGCCAGTTCTGTGCTGTAATCAGCAGAAGTGTGCTGTGTGCATTAAAAATGATGTGCAGAAGTCCATGCGAGGAATCTCTGAATTCAGTTGCCTTGTCAGGAGGATTAGGGTTTGTTAGGCCCTTATAGTTCATTCAGTTCTGTATAAGACACAGAGCTATCTGCTGTTGCTAAATAATTTTCTATCAAAAACACCACAAGAAGCAAAGACTGTCCTTACCTGAGGCCTTTTAAAAGACTGCTGTCATACAGTGCTTTTCTGAAAAGCCTAAAGGAACTGGCCTTCCAACAGCCATGATTCTGGAATTGGGAAGGCGCCTGGGAGAACACACAAAGGACCATGAGGACAACAGCAGAAGCAGGTAAGGGGAGAGGTGAGACAGGCTTAGTCAGCAGGAACCCCCAAAGGGAAGTGTGAAGAAAATATCCAGGAGGTCCCTGCAACCTGAAGGTTAGTGGCTGAGAGTCTGAAGGCACCTCCAAACAGTGCAAGGAGGAATAAGCACTAAAACCTGTTTCTGAGGCAAGTTTTTCATTCTTGCTTGCAATTAATTGACTAAGGAAAAAAGGGCAAATATCAAAACATGGCCCTAAGTGCAGCTGCTATGTGCCCACTGCTGTGTACTGAATTAACAGAAGGGGAATTGCCATGATAAAATATACCCCGTTTTTTCTTAAGTGAGTAAAACATACTGTGGGTAAACGCTTGAATTTATTCATTGGAACGTGATGAAGCTTAAAATGTTAATATTTCAATCATTGTCTTTAGTATTTCAAAATACAATTTTTGTTGTTGATGTAAAAAGAAAATAATTAAATGCTTTAAAATGGTAAGAGTTTCTTTTCCCACATAGATTATCTACATGCCAGGAAATTCCTACAAGAACTGAAAAGATAAAATTCCATCCCTCAGTGTATGTAATCCACTAGGATGTATGCAAAGGTTATTGCTAGGGTTGGGAGGTGGACTATTGCTGCCTGGGAAGGGAAAAAAACCCAAACAGTTAAAGTAACACTTGAGGTTTAGAAAGGAAACTCCAGAGGGCAAACACGGTCTCTTTTGTCATCTTCTGATGTCTCCTTTGCTCTGTGGGATCTGTCCTGCTAGACAGAGAACGCTTCCTTTCTACCAGCATATTGGTACTCAGATTCTTCTGTGTTTTCAAACCTTCGCCACAAAAGTGGACTTGGAAATTAAACCAGAAAAAATACGTAGCACCTACCTCACAACTTCTAGCCTCATTAGCACGGAGAAGATACTCAGTTTGGCCGGCAGGTTTTGAACTCATCAGAACTTATCACCCAATCAAGCATTTCGGTTGTGCTATGCACAAGATTGAAGAAACTGTCTTTCTTCTCAAGGACCATAGCTGAAAATAAGTGAGATGAACTGCAGACAGCGCAGGGAGCCTTCATATTGTCTAATTTCAGGAATATAAAATGTTGAGTAAACTCTTGGTGAAGTGGTCTGCCTCCCTATAAGGATTATCTCTGGAGAATTCAATTATAAGCAGGGATGCAGCAGCAGTAACACAACTAAGCCGTTAGCATAAATTAGCTAAAACAATAGGGTTAAAACAGGTTAAAGTTTGCATTTGGAACAAGAAAGAAACCTGGAAGGAAAGGAAAATAGTTGGAGTAACAAAGTGAAAGATGAAGTTTGCAACAAGATCTGGTTTGTAATCTCTAATTCATCTAGCTTTGTTCAGGCTTCATTCTGAGCTCATTAAAATACCACTAATTTTCTGTATTGCTCCTCCATACATCTCAGATGCAAAATGAAGGCAGTCTGTGGTGCACAAACGAAGATCTTCTGCAGAAATGACTGTATTTCCATATTCTTAGGCTGGAGTAAATTTGTGCTTTCCTGGAAAATAGGTGGTTGAATACAAGTGTTACCTGAGCAAAATTTCCTAAACATGATTCTATGCTCAAGTGTACTCTCCGACTACTCATGAAATGATGGTTCTCATTAAGCCATTTTGAACGCAAGCATTTGAAATACATATAATTCATGCCAATAATAATTTTCAACACCATCTTAAAAACACGTACATATTTTATTTTCTCTTACTGCTTTCAAGCTACCGAAGTTGGTTCTTTGGGTGAAATGAAACAACTTTTCCCAAATGCCAATGCTTAAGACCCTTTGTGAAACAGCAAGAGCAGTTCTCCACCATTTCCACGTGCATAGTGCACCACCTATTGACTTATACACTAATTACTGGCCCCTGAAGAGTATTCTTCCAGGGTTTTTTTCCTGAATTCACTGTCATGGTTACTATCTAAATCTTCTGAGCTGCCTGGGGCCAAGAATACCCCAAGGGCCATTTCTGCAAACTGTCAGCATCACAACTCATCCTAAACATATATTAGCTTATCAGAAGAACACCCATCCAAACCAGGAAAGCTCTTGGCAGCAACCTGCAGTCTCACTCAGGGTAGAAAAAGACTCAAGACAATAATAATTTAGCCTTTTAGTTGTCAGGTTCTATGAATCCGAACCAGCAGATGCAAATTCATCTGATTAAGAGCTCCCCAACGAAGCAAATATTTAACATGGTGCCCATGACTCACCTATCAGCCTCCTGCAGCCACTTCTGTGCAAAGATACTGCTGTTAAATGGACTTCTGTCATTTGAGGTATGCACCATCTCTGGGAGTGATCTGGAACCGGTCAGAGCAAAAAGAATTTAATTCACAGAGGAACTGCAGAAGTGGGTTCCTTCTGTCCCGCAATACTGCTCTGAGGTTTGTAAGGACACAGGTAGCAGAAAGGAAATTCAAGATGGCATCTCACAGGCATCTCTTTCTTCCTCTCTCGTCATCCTAACAGACTGCTAGATGCTTACTCAGCTCCCGCCGTCAGAGCCTCAGCCTTTGAGCATTCCCTGTGTCTCCTTCGGGACTATGAGCTCTCTGTCTCTCCTGGAGATTCAGGAATTACATCCCTACCCCCCCCTACAGGTTAACCATTAAATATGCATTTTCACAAGCACATCCAATAGTAAACAATACTGTTTCTAAGACCTTGCTCATGTTTAAGCCAGTGTTTCTCTGGTCCTGTGTACAATGATACTACCGTCTCCATAGCCTTTGCTGTTTTCTGTATATCAGGATCTCATAGATCACTTCTTTCTAATAAGACTTGGGTATCCATTCCAGGTGTGAACACTCTGTTAATAAAACTCCGAGCCAAGGACTGACCTTTGGATTAACTGACTTTCTCTCCCACGTTCTTTCTTGGTCCGTATCAATGCTCTTATCTTCTCCTTATCCTCTGCTCCAGAAGCTTAGTCTATAAACCTGTTCTTTATGTCAGTTCTACATAAATACAGTGGAAATTCCATATGCAACAACTCAGTAGCTGTTTTCTGTGTACTTTGACTAAACAAAGCCTTCACCTCTTTGTCACAGACATGATAGTGCACTGTTCAAACACCACATGAAGCATAATTGCATTGATTCTGATCAACCCCTTCATCTGTTTCTTAGCATGGTTACAAAGTTTAATAGATATTTCAGTTGAACTCATAGCCTTTTACTAGCCAAAGCTATGAAATTTATGATAGCACGATCTTCTAAAAAATGACAATTTTAAACCGGTTAACTGGATCTCGTCTGCTGAAAAACAACTGAGATTTCTTTTCCATTTTCAAGTTGCTTTGCACTCTTCTGCCACCTTGAGGGCACAGAGCCATCTGCTGAAAACCAGGAGGTGTTTTTAAGACTGGTGCCTTATTTGTAGAGTGGAAGCACTCTGTCAAAGCCAACAGATAAGACCAAAGATCTCTTCTGGTTTTAGTAGCTGCTCTTTTGCATCTAGATCAAGGCCAGCATTTTTTCTTGGCTATTGGCTCACCTCTTTACCAGCCAATTGCCTGCTTCCTGCTCCCAAGCCCATAGGATGCTAAAGTTTTTGCCTTCAGCTTTGAAAACAGCATTTTGATTGCCTCTTTCCTAGTATTTAGATCCTTATGCTCCAGCACTAGAGAAAGGAAGACACATCACAAAGACTAAATACTTCCACGTATTTAGTCTTCAGTGGATGGGCTTCAGTGGTTTCACTGCATATGGATTTGTTCTGGTTTTAGGCTTTAGAGAAAGTCATATTCTGTCAGTTAAGCCTCTCAGTACAAGTGTTTTTAAAGCATAAGCAAAACCACCACATCAAAGTCTTAGATCCATATGCCTGCCATTAGAGCAGTGATTAAAGTATGCCGTGCACAGGAGATTTGAAGCTAGAAGCAAACAGTAACAGCTGTCCTGCAGATTCCAACTCACCAGGCTTTTACACAAAATTTCTGGAAACGGCACAACTACTCAGCTATCTGTGAATTCCTAAATGACAAATCTTTGCTAAGCCTGAGGGGCACAGTAGCCCATGTTGATATTCTGTATATATATGTTTACATTTCAACATCATAAAATTACATAGACCCATTAGAGCTCACAGCAACCCAACAGAGCACCATACAGACAAACAGATTTGACAAAACAATGTGAACCTTAAGGAACACTCCATAATATTCTGCTAAAATTAAGCTATTTCTATGCAATTTCATCTTTAAATAATGACCCATGGAAATATTTTAGTCTGATAATCTATTGCTGATACTTCAGCAAACTGGTGTTTTATTGAGCCTGAGGCTAACAGGCAATTTGTTTTCCAAAGTTTCATAGAATGGTATGGGTTGAAAGAGACCTTTAAAGGTGGTCCAGTTCCAACCCCCCCTGCCCATCATGGGCAGAGGAAAGGGGGGATTCCGTCCCTGGGTGGGCTCGAACCACCAACCTTTCGGTTAACAGCCGAACGCGCTAACCAATTGCGCCACAGAGACTCCCTTGATGCAAATATCTTTGTAATAAAAAATATTTTTCCTTCCTAAAATAAAATTACCTTCCTAAAAACATTGATTCCTAGTAGCAGGGATACTCTGTATTAAATCCTACTATATCCTACAATCTTTTAAGCTGAAAAAAACCTTACAATACAATGTTTCATTGAAGTAGATTTTTTCATACAGGATCTAAGTAATTTAGTGTTTAAATGCAAAAACTACTCAACAGCACCCTGCAAATTCCAGTAAGAAATAAGACTGTTCTTATTGGAGAAATTATATGGGCTGGCAGGTTCTCCCTATTACGTAGTGAAAAAAGAGCCCTCCTCCAAAGGTTTGATCTCTCACTATCAAAATCAACATATGGGGATTTTTTTCCTCCCTGAGCTCAGTCAAGCATGCCCAGTTCCACCAAACTGCAAACTCATTTAAAGAAACTTGGGAAATTAGCATAACCCTAAAGATCCAGAGTTATATCAAGACCACTGAGAAATGGCCTTCTGGAGATATCTTTACAAAAACAGACTTCTTCCATTTCTAATACAGCTTAGTTTTCACTCCTAACAGAATATTACAGAATCGAGTGTATAAATATCAGTTGCTTGGAAAAAATCAGAGCTGAGTAGACATTTAGTAATTTCAAAAAAGGTGTATTTTTGCACGGGTGTCTATAACAGTCAATTACAATCTTTCACTTACAAATAAAGCTTCTCATACTTTGACTTTTCCATTTCAGCTTTTGTCCCATAAACTACTCAGACCTTCCGATTTTCATATTTGCTTTTAAATTCCATAGCTCATTCGTAGCTGGTTCCACAGTGAAATGCACGCCGCTCTTGCAATCACCCAGTTTCACTGCCTGAAACGTTGCTGGATAAGCAACATCAGTGGCGAACATAAAGGGAAGGCTGCTGAATGAGGACAGCTTAAAATTTGCCCTGTGGAGTTGTATTCTCAGCAGCCACCCGAAGGATGCTGCGCAGCATCCCTCCAGCAGCATTAAATAACTGAGTCAAGTATTTGCTGATTGACATAGGTATATTTAATATTTTACTTTCTATTTTGGAGAGGTTCGGAAACACTGAATTGCACAGAAATAGTGGCAATCATACATGAGCGAAAACAGGTCGGTTAGGTTTGGGGTCTGAAACCCGGTGGAACATTCTTACAGTTTCTCATAGCCAGTCACATATGCCACTTCATCCATCATTAATACTTACACTGTCCTTAATTTTTCTTTAGCCAAATGCCCTTTGTGACATTTAAGTTTGCCTCTGCCCAGGCTCAAGGATCAAAGGATTTTGTTTCCTATCCCAGTGTTTTCTTATCTAGTGGGATATTTTCCTACCCCAGTGTCCCAGGCATTACTGCAGGCAATAATAGCTGCTTCACTTCTCCCTTTCTTTTCTAACAGAAAAACTTCACCTTCTTCTTCCAGCTTTTTACCTACCTTCAACTCTCAAAATGTCACTCCTTCCTGATCCTGCTTTTATGCTTGTGAACATTGTTTTGCCAGGAAATCCAGCTTGCCTCTTCATCTAACCCTCTTCCTGATGTTCTTTTGATCACTTTCTAGGTTTTGACTGTTTTCCTGTCAATCACACTGTTTTCCTTGCTGTGTTTTGCCCTATATTGATTGCTGACCCCATTACAGACTCCAGGCTTTGAAAACTGAACTGATTCTTTAGGAACTAAGGGAATGAAGAGAACTGCTTTACAGAGATGCTTTACCTTTAACCAGTGTTCATATCAAGTGCAGCCTGATCTCTCTCTCTTACTCTTATCAAATATTTTTTCCTCAACCTGTACTGTTTCCTCACCTTATGGAAGGTTGCATGCCATCTATGCATCCAAAGGTCCTGTAACATGCAAACCTCTTTAGCAGTATCAATAGGCACAAGGCACGAACAAAGCTGAAAGAGCAGGTGCTGTGCAAGCACAGAGCAAAAAGATTCCTCCTAGAGCCGAAAAAGTGAAGCATATCCAAGGGAGAGCTGGAGGACAAGCAGCCATGTCAACAGTCTTTTAAAGAGCTTTTAATAGGACTTCTAAGAGCTTACAAATTATATTTAAGAAACCACATCTTTAGGCCTAAAGTATTTTGAGATGATACGGAAAGAAGGAAAAAAGAAGTGGGGAATTTGAGCACAAAACAAGACCAGAGTGGTCCAGTCTGCACAAAGTATAAAAATTAGGCAAAAGACTGTATCTAGTTGGCCTGGACACAGGATGAAAGGTCAGTTATATTTTCCTGTTAGGTTTGTAGTAATGCAGCTTTATATTAGTGATTAGATATTAACCCCTAGAAGAGACGTGCACTCAGGCATTGCTCCTCTGGGATGAATCCCATGCTCGTGCAGATGTTTGCACTTCAAGGTGTACTGAATTTTTAATCTACAGCTCATCATCCGAATCTTTGGCAAGACTTATCCTTAACAGCTGGACTACCTACTAGTATTTTTTTAACATTCCTTTAGCTAATGTTCTTACGACATTTTAACATGTAGAAACAATCAGTACTAAGTTGTTTTCCCTTCTGTTAAATTTGTAAAAACTATCCTGCCTATGTTTTTCTTTCATGCAGTCTTTTATTACTTTTATTATTGTTTTAGCTCATTTGCTACAGTCCCTAATTAGCATCTTCTGTAAAGTTCTTCCTGGCACTTCCCTGCCTCTCAGCTTCATGTCAGGGTGATCAGTAAATGAAAATCAAGTCCCACTCACACAGGTACCTGGCCTTTTTATCAGAGTACACCTACCTAATATCTGTGACAATGGTGACTGCTGAGGCAGGGTATGTTCTAGCTGCACACTAAGCATCAGCTGCCTGAGACTTTGAGGAAGGACTTTTTGAACACAAGGCTAAGAATTTTTTAATGGACCAGCATCAGACAAACTACTAATGTACTGCACAGAACATTAATGATGATTAGTGTTAATGATTTTTACCAGAGATTGCACTGATAGAAGTGGAAGTTATGTTCTCTCTCTCTCTTTTTAAAGAGAACATTGTAATTACAGAATGGCATCTGTATTGCTGGCAGCCAGAAGAGAAGGCTTCTAATGCTCCACAGACGTGATACAGCTTAGACAGTACCTGTGTAGGCCTTAAAAGACTGCCCCATAAATATAAAGAATTCTAAATTTTAAAGAGACACATCTGGGAGCATTAGGGGGAACCAGGAAGAGGAACAATGTAAAAACGAAGTGTTGGTGAAAAAAGAATAACGCAGTTTGACAAGGAACTAACAGCGACAGCCATTTTCCCTCAACCAGGAGTCAAGAAAAGAGAAGGGGAAAATAGAAAAAAATAGTACCTTCATACCCAGAAACTCATCTAAATTAAAAATTTATAACCGATTACATCGGTGAATACAAAGCTTTGAGGATAAGAATCTATGCAGCTGAAAGAAAAATAGGTTTGCATTAATGAGCCATGCAGAGTCCCAGTCCAACCTCGAGACTGCCCAGCCGCACAGCGATGACCACACGCCACGATGCAGGAAGGTGCAGCCTCTTGACTCTCCTCAATGGAAGCGGACGGATGACTTAAACATTTGCAATCTGCCTGTTTCCCTTCCCTGTCTCCATCCCTCCAATCCACCTCTATTTCAGACCCACAGAAACCTGAAATGAAAACACTATTAAGCCCCATGTTATAGAACCACAGATGTATTTATCTCGTAGTGATAAAGCTAAATATAGCCTTTTTACATGATTTCAAAACTACTTCACCTAGTATCAGCTTTTAGTACAGACTATTGAAGAACCATTTTGATAACTTAAAAAATAAGAAATCTGTAAAAGCAGTAATTTGTGACAGATTTTCCAAGATCTTACAGGTTTGGTGGCATATTTGTTTCAGTATTTGGCTGAGACGATATTCAGGGTACACTTAACTGAACAAGTCCACTGAGAAAAAATCTTACTCTCTCTACTCCCTCTTCATTAAGGTAGTCAAATATTTGCAATAGATGACTGCCATGCACACACATGCCACATGGAAATGATGCTTATGAAAAGATTGTGTGCCATTATGAGGCTGAAAACTCAGCAATTAAAATGTCTGATGCCGTCATTTGGCAAGTACACAAAAGCTGCTGAAGCAAAAGCTGCACTACTGAAAATATTACTCTGCCCAGGAATCTGTTGGAGATACAGCTTTATTTCTGGACTTACAATATGACCAGAGCAATCCGACAATGCTGCACAAATTAATTTAGGATGTGATATGGTTTGGGGTATGGCAGATCCTACTGATTAATTATTCAACACTTAACCTGTAAGGTAATGTAGGGAATATTCCAGGTAGTTAGTATATAACAAGCAGTACGTTCCTTATGAACATATGAACATTTTCCTTATGAAACTTACAGATTAGAGGTAAGTCATAATTTTTCTTCCAGCTCAGGTGCCTATATTCCTTACTATATATGCTTGTGAAAAATTAATTCCACTTCTATAAGCGTATAAGAACTCTAAAGGGAAAATATCACATGAGAATGCCCTAATATTCCTCTGACCAAGAATGTTTAAATGTCAGTTCTCTTAATAGCTGACTTTATCCTATAGTAGTCACTTTATCTGTTCTTACATGCTTACAGTCCTTAGGATTGCCTTGTGGCTTTGACTGAGGACAGCAGACCTAACTCCAGAAGCTACACGTGGCTGTAATGCTGAAAACAGGAAAACTGAGAGAAGGAGATCTACTGTGAACTAAGTGTATCAGCAAACTCATATGTGCATGCCAGGTTTGACCCATGGCACAAAGTTCTCCTTCCATTTACACTGAGCCTGCCAAGCAAAGTCAGGAAGCAGTAAAGGAAGAATTATACCTGTGTAAATGACATCTGTCTAAATTTAAATTTATTATCTAAATTCAACAGAGAGTCACCATTCCTAATGGTAAGTTACCTTATTGTAACTTATGAGTAAATTACTGGCACCTTACTTCCACCAGTCCTACAGAAGGAGGTTGATAATTAGTTTAAAATAGATAGGTTCACTATAAATCGGTGGAGTTAGGTGAGATGAACCCCATCTTTCCTGATTGCTTTATTATATTGACACATAGGGGAAATAGTGCAGCCAAAACCCACGGTAATATTTTTAGGTTCTGTCATTAGTAACCATAGATAACACTACAGTCTTTTATGAAAATAATGAATTCAGTTAAGCCAAGGCCACATCCATAGAAAACAGAAATGTGAAATCCCTCCTGTGGCTTTTCACTCTTAATAGTCATAGCCATTACCCCATGCATGCAGTAGTGTCACATCTCCTCTGCCTCTCAAAGGAACTGCTTCTCTGTTTGCGGGGTCTTCTCTCTGTGAGTGCTCCAGGTGTTCCCTTCCCACCGACAGCTTTTGGTGCTTCCAGCAGAACAAGCAGAAAGCCAACTTGAAGCTTTAGCGTTTGCACATCAAAAGCTGAGGTTTGACTGATCAGAAGAGCTAGCAGAGTTCTGGTTTACTTCCAGCACACTAAAATTATCAGCAGACAGGAAAATAAAGTAAGTATACAATGGAAATTACAAAGCTGCTTATAGCTAATAATAGTTTATGTCTGGAGTCGGTTTCATGGGGTATTTAGCAATCCCTAATAAGCCTTTTATATCCCATCTTTTACATTTAGTGGGTTTGGTGTGAATTACTTAGGTATACGTAACCATGCCAAATTCAAACAGCTTGTGAAAAAACCTCTAAGAAGCAACACCACACACATGCAAACCACTTCCAAACTCATGGCACTTCAGCCAAAAGCTTCTGACTGAAATGAGGGAGCTCTCTCTTGTGGAACACCTAAGCAATGTCTCCAAAGGAGCAATGAATCAAACACAGCTGTCTTGCTCACATCCACATGCAGATTTAATTTATACAGGTGGATTGTCTTAATTAAGATATTTAACTTGCAACAGTATCAGTATGCATTTGTACAGTCCTAAAATATCAGATGTAATCCACATGTGGAGTTTTCAGGCACCACTGAAGGGCAGTGTTAGTGCTTGAGGGCAAATGAGGACTGCCCAGAGACTTCCAGCAGCAGGCAGCAGATCTGAAACAGCCCTCCAAAGGCTGTGGGACAGAGTTACTATTTCTGGATGCTGTAATTTTCTGAAGTATCTATAAACAAAAGTACGGTTGTTTTGATACCTTTTTAATTTCTGCTGTTCTTTCATAGGAAGAAGCTGGTTTAATTGAAGATCAGTGAAATTCTCCAGAGAGGCTACCTCGCAGTAGAGAGCTGAACTCTTTTTTAATTCGGGGAGAAAAATTTAAATTCCTGCTGCTCAAGCATTGCAGCCATCCTACCTCAGAAACTGAGTCAACACTCTGGGAGCTCCAGTTGAACTCCATGCTTTCTGCACCAACATCAGTAGCAGCGTTAGCTGGGGTAAGTTTTGAGGGGCTACATCACAGTCATACATGTACCTTGCAGACTTGCAGCGTAGCCACTAAACTTAACGCAGTTACACTGCAGAATGAGACAGGCTGACGTAGATATGTTTTGGTTGGATGAAAAGTCTCACTTGTTCATGAATAAACATTATAAAAACAGATGAAGAAGAATATTCGTGGTCGTGGTCCTCAATGACTGCAGGAAAGAGACATTTCATTAAGAATCATTAATGAGCAACAATGCAAAAAGCTACAAAAAATATTCTAGTGAATACTTTCAGTTACAGAAGCTCTTAAAAAATGTTTAAGTTGCTTCCTAAAGTGTAAAATGCTTGCAGCTGTTACTTGAACATATGTGAAATGAGGACAAAAAAAGCTAAACACTAACAGGAATATTTTAACACATAATAAGGCTTGTTCACAGTAAGAAGGCTTTGAAAATTCTTGGCTGCATTCATAATACATGAATGGGAATTTTTCATTTATGGAGTAAAAGAATCCATACTATGATCACGTTTGGGGTGGGTTTTTTTGTTTGTTTTGGGAGTTTTGTTAGTTTTTTAAAGAAAAAAATAACCCAGGAATTACAAATCTGTACACTTGGGAGTTTACCTTGTACTGTTTTTTCTTCTCTCCCTGAAAGAAAAAACCTGAGCACCTTAAAAGAGTAAAGTGTTTTTATGATTTTAAAAAATTGCTCAGAAACTGAATGAATTAACAGACTGAATTCAATAGAAAAAATATAGATTACAAGTTAGCAGTTAGTAAAGACATTGGTTGGGAGGAAATGGCACATACATTGAATATATAGCAACAGTGCACATCAGAAGAATACTTAGAACTCAGATCTTGTACATACATTGCATTATATTTGCATAATGCTTTAAGTTCTTCTGTTTTTCAGATAAGATTTGAAAATAAAACTTTGCTTGCAGTGTGTAGGCTTCCTGGTTTTGTTTCAACTATTTAACTTCTTTTCTTTTTTCCCCAATTATTTTGTCACAGATTATTAAATGAATAATCAAATTCAATCATCTGCAGAACTTCCAGAATAGTGTTATTTGGATGACAGGGGAAATAGAAGGATGGTGAAATGAAAACCAGACTTTTTTTGTGTTCAAAATCCGGATAATTCATTATTATTATTATTATTTACCCACTCAGCTAAAAAAATCTTTCTCTATTCATTTTTTTGGCCAGTCCTAATGAAGAGTTCTGCTGGATCTGAGGGGGAAGTACTTCAAAATCTGCCAAGCACAGTAAGTGCCTCATCATGAACCCAAGGCTTGACTGCTCGCTGTTTATTTCCCATATATATGCAGATATATACTGAACACTTTTCCTGAGTCTTATGTTTGTTTAGATATGGTTTATATGTGGTCACTGAAAGGAGGTTGTAGCGAGGTGGGGGTCGGTCTCTTCTCCCAAGTAACAGGCGATAGGACAAGAGGAAATGGCCTCAAGTTACACCAGGGGAGGTTTAGGATGGATATTAGGAAAAATTTCTTCACTGAAAGGGTTGTCAAGCGTTGGAACAGGCTGCCCAGGGCAGCGGTGGAGTTGCCATCCCTGGAGGTATTTAACAGACTTGGAGATGTGGTGCTGAGGGACATGGTTTAGTGGTGGTTTTGGCAGTGTTAGCTTAATGATTGGACTCGATGACCTTAAAGGTCCCTTCCGACCTAGATGACTCTATGATTCCATGATCCTACTTTATTTTTTGGAGAAGCATTTCCCGTGACGGCCTTCACGGTTCTGGGCCTGGTGGGCCGTGGGGCAGCAGCTTTGCGCCTCTGGAAAGCACCAGGCCCTGGTGAGCGGCCCTGCGGCCCAGCACCCTTCCCCTGTGGAGGAGCGGGACTTCCCTTTTGTAACATTTCAGCATTTCACTCGCAACATGCACCTTTTATTTTTTTCCCTGTAAACCCAGGTAAATCTATGACTGTGTTTCAGCTTCCCTGTACAGTGTTATCTGCATTTAGAGGGAGGCAACGCCTCCCAGCCCGGGCTGACCGCTTCCACGTCAACCGAAAAGTGATAAGTGCTTTAAAAATCGCATTACTTGGGGGGAAAACAAAAAAAACAAAACAGTGCCAGCTGTCACGCACCGCCTCAGGCACAGCACCTCGCCCGGCTACTCCTTCACGGAGCACCGTCCCCACGACACCCCGGCGAGGAGCCTGGCGCCGGAGACCGGCGGGGTCCCCGCCCCGCCACCGCCCCCTCAGCCGCGGGCCTCGGAGCAAGCCCGGGGCGGGGGGGGGATCCCCCGCAGCCGCAGGCCCGCCGCGGGGCGGGGAGGTGAGCGCCGGGGCCGCCCGCTGGCGGCCGAGGCTAAGCGGCGGCGCCAGGAGGAGAGCGCGGCTCCGCCCCGGCAGCGGGGTGACGGGCTCCTCTCCGCCGCGACGGTGGAGACGGTGGCAGCCGGCAGCGGCGGCGGGGTCTGCCTTCGCCGCCAGCGGGGACCCAGTGCTGCCCCGCTGCGCCCGCCCGCTCCATCGCACGCTGTTGTCATGGAGGAGCCAAGATGGCGGCCCTGGCCTACACCCTGGGCAAGCGGGAGATCAACTACTACTTCAGCGTGAGGAGCGCCAAGGCGCTGGCGCTGGGCGCCGTCCTCCTCCTCACCGCCTGCCACGCCGCCTCCCGCCGCTACCGAGGTGAGGGGGCGGCCGCGGGCGCTCCGCGGGGGGCCGCGGCTGGCGGGCAGCGGGAGGCGGAGCCCCGGCGGAGCCCGGGGACCGCGGCCGTGCTGGGAAAGAGCGGCGCTTCCCCCCACCACCACCCCGCCCGGAGCAGCCGCGGCGGGGCCGAGGGGCAGCGGGGGCGACAGGCGTCCCCCTCCCGCGGCAGGCTGATGCTGGGGCTGGGGCAGGGAGGGCGGCGCGGCGTGGCAGGTCGCTGGCTGCTGCGAGAGGCATGGGGACAGCGGCGGCGGAGCCGGAGCGGTGCCCCTATGGCGGGGCCCGACTCGCAGGGCCCGGCCCCGGGGGTCGCCGCAGGCTTCCCGGCGGCCGGGCGAGGCCCCGCGGCTCGGGGGTGTGTGAGGGCGGCGCTGCGATGTTTAGGGCCTTGCCTGCGGTGTGTGTGGCAGCTGCAGGTGAAGTGCGGGGGTAAAGGGTGACTTCCCCCTCACTTGTTCCCACAGAGGGCGGTTAATGACCTCTGCCTGGCAATTAGCGATTAATATCTTAATGGGTGTAAGACTCGGCAGATGTTCTTGTACTGTTTGAACCGCAGACGGGACAAAATCCAGCCTCTCCAGTGGGTGAAGCAAAATAACAAGTTGTTTGGTTTCACGTGGCATTAGCGGCTGCGGACGAGCCCGTCACCACAGTGTGGGAGCCGTCGCTGGTGGCCGTGACGGGGCTGCGCACGGTGGTTACAGGGGTGCTGGGAGCTTTTCCGATTCCTCTGCTTTGGGGTTGTTTTGGCCCCGAGGCTGTGAATCTTGGCATGAGCCCTCAGTGCTAATGGAACTGCTAAAGGAAATATTTTCTTGTTTCCGATTCACACTAAAAAATGTTTTTGTGGGTAAGTCAAAACATTGATTCAAAGAGAGATTGTTTATCGTAGGACAAGTGGTGTCCCCCTATTCTCACGCTTGCTGCCAGCATCCACGGAAGACGAGGCTGAGGCAGTTTATTGTGGAAATGGGAAAGGGGGTCGGGAGCCTTTAATATGGATATGGTTCCCTAGATTCACCCTCCATCGGGTGTGTCAGTAAGTCTGATAAACTGAATAGTACTGAGTTGCAGAACACAGGAGCATTTACTGAAGTCTAGAGGACCTCAAGCATGAAGTAATTGAACTTGCCTGTTGTGCTGTGCTCCTTAAGGCCCAAATCAGTTGCAAAACTAGATGGAAGGAGGGTGGCAAGTGTGATGCTTTTTTAAAGAGGGATTGAGAGACTGGCCTAAGGAAATAGAGATTGCCATATTAAGCAGATTACAAGGAAACTGGCCTGTGCATAAATACGATATATGATGGGAGAGTTAATGAGGGGGTTGAGTCACAAACAGCAAAATGGTGAGGATCTGCAGCCTTTATGCAAGTTGATATAGTCTGTATGGATTTTCACAAAGCTTTCAACAAGTTCCTTCGCCTAAGGCTTTTCGTTTCTTTAATCTATGATAGGGTAAGAGTGAGGCTTTCTGATAATTGTTTAAAAGATAAGGCATAGAGTGAGAGTGAATACAGAGTTACCAGTTTGGGCTCCTTTGAACTAATAACATTCAAAAGACACAAGTAGTTTAGAAAAGGAGGGTGGAGCAAATACAAGTTTTCAGGATAGATAAAAGCAGAGGTGCTTGAAAGATCATTCTGCAACCCTTCAGTGATCTCAGACATCTATAATTTAGTAAATGTTAGGATATATTTGGCAAATAACGAAAAATAAAACAGAAGATTTCACTGTGATATTGCACAACTAAAGCTAACCAGGGCCTTACTTATTGTCAGTGGTGCTGGTCACCCCCTCTTAGTAATGGTATAATAGAGCTTGGAAAATGTGTACAAAAGAGCAACACAAATGGCAGAAGAATGAAACAGCTTTTGTACAAGAAGTAGTGAAATAAATTAAAATTCTGTAGCCTGGATAGAAAATTAGTAACCTTGTAATGGTCTCAAATATTATGAATTGGGGGGGGAAGGTAAATTCACGGTGATTGTGTCATAACACAAAAAGTATCAAGTGAAAAATGAAATTATCAGGCAGTATATTTAAAATTATTAGAATAAAGCAGGTTTTTTTTCCACACAATTCATTTCAAAATATGTTGCCAAGATTTTATACCAACAATACCCCAAAAGGGTTATCCTGATTTGCAGAGAGCGGATGAGGTGGGGCTGCAAACATGCTGCACTCCTTAGACCCTCTGGCTCTAAGTCGCCAGGCAGTGAAAGTTGGGCCATGCCAGAGAAGGGATTGCTCTGTGGTGGTCATGCCTTTATACTTTGTTTTTGAGCATCTGTCATTAGCTGCTGTCAGGAAGAGGAGAGCAGACAAGACTAGCTCTTTCATGTGAACATATGTTCTGCCACAGAGTGGGAAACAAGAAACTTAACAATGGATTAACCACCCATGTGGATACAGTCTCTCTTTCATAGATGTCCAGGAATATGGAGGAAATGAGAGAGAGCTGCATATGAACAAGAAGGGGTGAAATTTGTTTTGTGGGAGGTGTGAGGTTTTTTTCACCCCCCAAAAATTGGATCTTTCATATCTGAAGAAACTGATAACCAGAAGTTTGCATTAGTTGAAACAGCAATTGCCTGAATAATGGAGAAAATGAGATTGAAATTAGACATGTCATTCATGGATTTAGACATGCCTGATGATACAAACAAGGTCGTACGTACAGGTACCCTGTAGGGTATACAAAGGGTGGCAAAGACCACAGTTGGCTTTGAAGAAAAGTTATGTGTTAAGTCAAAATACTTTGTTATTTCATGCCCTGTATTATTTACAAAATCAGACTTACACCACAGAAGCACATTGACAGCATTGAGACTTCTGGCCTGTCCTACTGCAGTTTTTCTCTTGGACAATTCATCCAGAAGGAGGGAGCCACAAATAATATATATAACCAGACAGAGAATGCTGTGTGTGAAGGTGGTTTGTCAGTGAATCCTTCCTTCTCTGGGACAAGCATGGGTATGCAAAAGTTCCTTGAGAGATAGTAGTTTTTTAAAAAAATTTTTTTTTTTTTGAGGAATACATTCTAAAAGTGATAAAGGCACATAAAGGCTGCTTCTTTAATACCTTTTTCTTACTATCTCTAGGTAGGAGTGAAATTATTAATATGTAGATATTCTATGTTTGCAGTGTGTCTGTACTTTTAAGATTTCAAATCAGTAGCAATTGGATGCTTTGGTTTTTTGATAGTTGGCCTAGTTTATCTCGCCCATGTTGTGCAGATTGCCATCTATTTTTCTTCTCCCATTGCAGTATTGAAAAGTTCACAGGGCATAAATTAAAGTTGAGAATGTGCATGTGTTTTATAAAGCATTTGGTTTTGTCTCGGCTTCCTTTGGAAGCTTTTGGATGGTTGAGACTTTAGTTAGAACTCCTTTGTTTTGTCTGATTGTCTTTACGTGTAAAGGTTTCAGCTAATTTTGGCCTCAGTCATGCAAATACGTATTACAGATAGGAGCAGCCCACTGCACTTCCCAGGAAAACTTGCCTGTATAAAGGTTACTTGTATGAGAAAATGCTGGACTGGGGTTGTGGAAGGTCATGTTCAGGGAGACTCCTATTTAGGGGTCGCCTAGGTTTTTTGCAAAACTTTAAGTCAATTAAGAGAAGTTAAGGACTGTCTTTAACTTGCGTGTAGCTTCTGTGAAGAGTTAATTGGACTAAATGTTTATATGCTATCCAGTGAAGTTAGTGCTGTGTATTTTTCAGTTATTACTGTATTTCAAAGGTTGTTGAAAGTAAGTTTTTATTTTAAATGTTGCATTCTCAAAATCAGCACTGATAGATACTGTTTAAAACTGCATTTTTATTTTGAATAATAGAGAACAGTTGAATTTCCATTTCTTTGAAACAGAGAGTGTGCCTTTTAGAGAAAGTATTGTGAAACATAGTCTGTTCTGGCACTGAACGAAGACTTTGCAATTTCACAATTTCAATGGAAAAACCATGATTTTGAGGAATGATAAATTAGAATAATAAGCATAATAAAATTCAGAGAAATTATACTCTTTCTGTAACTGTACTGTAGTGTACCTAAGTACAATATTTGATGAAAATAAAAGGTAGTATGTTGGAAGCATGATTTAAGCAAAGCACAAAGGAAGGGCTTGAAAAGAATGGTCTGTGTTCTGTGTTTTGTGTATAGAATGGCACTTAGATTTCTTTTTATGGGGTTTGGGGTTTTTTGTTTTGTTTGTTCTTTTAAAATCTCATTAATGGCTAAGAAGAAGGTGTGGCATATTAAAATGAGAGTGGTTCTTTGGGTGCTGTGTATTTCATCTCCTAAGTAAGACTGGGGCATTCCCAGAGGTGCTGTCTTGTCTGTAACCTCCAGTTTACTCTCTTGGCTGCTGTTTCAGTCTTGTTTTATTCTTCTCCCTCATCTGCCCCCACAAAACTGTTATGTTTAAAGAGAGATATCAGACATCAGTAATGCTCTTACTGTGTTTCAGGAGCTTCCTAATGTTGCTCGGGGAAATAATAAGGTATCTGGAGTTGGGAAAGAAAGCATAACTCCATGGCCTAAATATTATCTTTATGTTTAAAAGGTATACAGATGTTTGTAATGTTATTCAGTAAACATACTGTAGGGTGGAGGATTGTTTTATTTGTGGCTAATTATGATGGGAGTGCCATGGAGTGCAGAGCTACCAAGCTTGGGTCATGAACTCAAGATACGGAACATGCTCTCCTAGCATAGGACATGCTCTATGAATAATTAGTAAACTAAGATTCTTCAGTCTCGAAAACTTGGTTGAGGAGGGATGGATAGTGGTCTACAAATCATGATAGACATGAGTGCAAACTGCCTCTTCCTGTGCAAGAACTAGGGAGTGCCAAGTAAATCTAACAGAAACCATATTTAAAGTAAAGGCAGGTGATTCTTCAAGCAGCGGCTGTGCATATGGAAAACTGTTGTAGAAGGATGCTGTGGATGCTAAAAAATTGAAGAGAAGACTGCATGATTTTGCTGGAAAGAAATCTGTGGAAGGTTCTACAAAATATGTAGAAACCATGTCCAGCTCAGGGAGTCCCTGGGCTGAACATAGTTGGAAGAATATTAGACAAAAACATAATGTTTACTTGCCCTCTTAGTCATCCCTGAGCGTTGGCTAATGGCCCCTGTTGAAGGCAGAATACTAAGCTAGACTACCCATTGGTCTGGCGGTGAATAACTGTCCTTATTTTCTTATGCATCTTCCTCAGAGGGGGTGTAATTAGTGGTGGATTTTATTTTGCATAGTTCACTCTTATGTCACTCTGATAAATCTCCTAATTTTCATCATCTGCAAAGTGGAGGGTTTTGTAGCAGTAGCTGTAATAACTGCAAGTCACCTGTTCTCGTAATCCAATCACAAGCAATGTGAGTTTTATTTTTTTGTATTATTTCTGACAGTTTCATTTCTATGCAACTTAGTAGAAATGATAGTTTATGAAAGTGTATATGTTTGAGAATCAAGGAAATTATGTTGCTTGAAAGCCAAAGTATGGAAACAAGATTTTATTTGAAATTATTAAGAAAACCTGTAATTTTGAATTTATGATTTCTACTAGAAAGATGTCTGTCCAGCAAATCTGAGCTATGTCATCATATTTAAAAAACAGGTAAAGGTTCAGCTTTTCATGTCATCCACTGTGTTCTGAACTACTTCTGCAGAAGTTTTGGCAGCAGGATCAGCAGGTGTCGTGAACAGCAGCGGTTGGAAGAGGAGCAGAAAGGCATTGATAAACTGCTTCTGGAAGATCTTTAATCTGTTCAGAAATAGCACTGTACTGAATAATGAAAGAGGCACTGACTGGAAAAAAAGATGATATTGCTGACCTGGAGTGACCCGTACTGCTTGAAAGATAGGAGAGTTACAGAGACTGCCTTTCTGGAAACCTCTTGAGTTCAGCCTGCATCTGTGGTCTCAGCATACTTTCATGAGAGCTCCTTTAAGTGTTCAGAAGCATGTGGCCCTTTGCATCTGGCTGTTTGCCACATCCCGTTGCTGCTGTGCAGTGATTAATCAGTTTGACATGGATAGTGCATGTGCATTGCGATTAGGAAGGAAGTGTCGATTTGATTTGTGGTATCTCAAGGGTTTGCTTGAGAGGCTACTGGTCAATTTGAGAGAATTCCTGAACTACCCTGGGGCGATTAATAGACTCTTACTGATGATAAAAATAGGAGTTTATCACCATATGTGTATATTTTATTTAAATGTTAAACACATTTTTCTTTTATGCATCAAAATTTGTCTGACCAAGAGCTCCCAAAACTGAGAGACAGGGAGTAAAAAATGGCAGCTATAATAAAGCCAGTTTATCGTGCATGTTAGGAGTGTGTCATGTGTGGGTGTCTCACAGAGAACCAACCCAAACCCAGAGCTATGACTCTGAGATGTGTATCCAGACCTTTTTCAAGACTGTTCTAATTCTTCATGTTATTCCAGCTTTTTTAAGATTCATGATAAAATAGCAGTAGTAAGTCATTGAAGTTCCAGGAGGGAAAATAAGTCTGGTTGTTAGAGTTGCATTTTGAAATGAGGAATTGAGGAGCCTTGGATCATGGTAAATAATACTACTTGATTGTGTTACCATTGCTGTGTTTTGTTGGATAAATGAGCCAAGGAGTAACAGTTGGAATACCATAGAGTCCTAGAATGGTTAGAGTTGGAAGGGACGTTAAAGATCATCTAGTTCCCTGCCATGGGCAGGGACATCTCCCACTAGACCAGGTTGCTCAAAGCCCTGTCCAGCCTGACCTTGAACACCTCCAGGGATGGGGCCTCAACAACTTCTTTGGGCAACCTGTTCCACCACCCTCACAGTAAAGAATTTGTTCCTGATAGCTAATCTAAATCTGTCCTCTTTCAGTTTAAAACCGCTACCCCTCATCTTATCACTACACTCCCTGATAAAGGGTCCCTCCCCATCTTTCCTGTAGGCCCCCTTTAAGTACTGGAAGGGCGCTATAAAGTTTCCCTGGAGCTTTCTCTGCTCCAGGCTGAACAGCCCCTACTCTCTCAGCCTGTCTTCATAGGAGAGGTGTTCCAGCCCTCTGACTGGACTTGCTCCAGCAAGTCCATGTCCTTATTATGTTGGGGACCCCAGAGCTGGACGCAGTACTCCAGGTGGCGTCTTACCAGAACATAGTAGAGGGGCTGAATCGCCTCCCTCGACCTGCTGGCCACGCTGCTGGGGATGCAGCCCAGGATGCAGCTGGCTTTCTGGGCTGCGAGCGCGCATTGCTGGCTCGTATTGAGCTTGGTACAGTCTGTTCTACGTTGTCTTTTTCTGATTTTCATGAAAACAGGTCGGAGGAGTTTCAGGGAGGAAGGTAAGGATAGAAGATGTCGTCAGCTGCCACTTCTTCCTTCCTGCAAGCTAATTGTATATTCTCTTCAAGAGCAGCATACATGAGCTGCTTTGTCTATGCCTTTGTATCTGAGATGTTCTTTGTGCATCCTCATTAGAAGAGAGCTAGAGTTTTCAAGTAAGAGAGAACTAAGAGTTTTGGGTGTCAGGTATATTTTAAGCATGCATTTTGTTTATGCTTTTTGTAACATTTCCCCAGCTTCATAGATGGGGAATCTTACCTTTTTGTTTCTCTGGACGGATTGTGAAGGAGCAGCCAGCTGAGTATCAGTTCACAAACTAGAGCAGCAACATCATTGCTAATGTTAATGCAAGAGTTATCTGGAAAGATCTGTGGTCATGCAGGATTATAAAGATCCTAGTTCCATATTTGTTGGACATACGGTATGTTTCCATCACCCATGTAATTACTAATATTTTCTGAAGTTTACTACCCATAGGTTTAAAATGTTTATAGAAAAACTACTTCAATATAGATACTATTGTCATTATTCTGACTATTAGGAAATGATGGGAATAAGTAATTTTCCCAATTATCTTATGTCCAACTCAAAAAAACCCAACAACAACAACAAAAACTTGATTCAGTGTATATGAGAATTATTTAGCTTTTACTGTGATCTTAGGACCGTAACTTAGGATATGTTTTCTTATCAGAATGTTACACAGAAAACCTTCCTTTATCCAGTATACCCCTGCCCCTATTTTCTTTTAGTGATTGGACTGTGGTCACGTGGAAGGCTTTGTTTAAGCACAAGGGAAATGATACCATGGCTCTGTCTCTTTTTCCTAAAAGCTTTACTATAGTATTGATGTTTGATGACTGTGAGCTTGGATCTTGACGGACATCAGTGGTGCCTTGTAAATTCCCATTCTTACAGACCTCGGACCTTGCCCTACTCGCATCTCTTTCTGTTCACCTCCTCTAATTTGCAGTTTGAGATAAAGCTTCAGATTTTCTCATAGTAATTGAAGCAGAAAGTCTGTCTCATTATAATGTGTGGCTTCCAGCAGCCCTGATAGAAAACACCCTGTTCTGTAGGATTAGCGCAATTTTTGGCAGAGTAAAAGAGCAGTTTTCATTGAGTTCAATGAAGTCAAGGTTTCACAGAAAGTGTATAGTATGATTTGTGGTATATTGTTTCTGCACAAGCTAGTACAAGTGCTTGCCATTTCATTCACCACCAGTTTCCCTGTTTGTCAGTGCTCTGAAATGCTAAGTATGACAAAAATGTTGGAGGGCAACTTCTCTTGCAGTAAACAGTATTCAGTTGTGTTCAGTTATAAGGCAGCAGAAGCTGACATGGAGTTTGCTGGAAGATAAACCTCACTGATTTCATAACTGAGGTATTTTATTTACATGAACTTAAAGTGACCTGAAACATCACCACCTGTAAAGTGATTAATCTTAATTGGTGTAAAACTTCTTGACAGGAAAAGGTAGCTGCAGTTCAGAATGATCAGCAAATTCTGGTGTAAATGTTTTTTGTTTTGCATATTAACCCAGCATGTAATTTCACCTGTTCTAAGGTGACCCCTATGTCTAAAGCAAAGAGATGTAATAGACTTTCTTGCAAATCTCATGTTGAGATTCATGTTCTGTACAAGATGCTGTGTTTAGTTATTCTGTGTGGAAGATTATTATATTGAACAGTTGTGTAATTCTTTAATTTCATATTAGTGTATTCTGGATAGTAGATAGCACAGTGGATTGGCATCTTTTCGTGGAAAAGCCATTCTAGGTCACAACATCTTTCTGACAGCAGAAATGGGATTGCTAACATTTTGTGGATAGACAAGTGATTTACAGAGGAGTGTGGTATATAATATGTGAGAAGGAAATTTGCAGAAACTTGTGCAAGGTGTTTTTACCAAAAGTTAAATTTGTTTACTGCTCTTGATTGCATCAATTGCTGTGTTTCAAATATTGTCAAATTACTTTTTTTTAACAGCAACGAGGCTATGTTTTAACTTTCATGTGTCTGAATTCTAATCTTAATATAACATTTTAAAGGTGATGACACATGTGAGTATCTTCTGTCCAGTGGAAGATTTCTTGGAGAAAAAGTATGGCAGCCCCACAGTTGTATGATGCATAAGTATAAAAATAGGTAAGGAAACTCATATCTTCTGTTCATCTGCCTGGAGAGAAGATTAATTGTTGTTTGACTGCAGCTGTAGTAATTGCAGTGTCATCTGTTTTTCACTTTATAGCTGATTCTCTAGGCTTTCAAAACTATGCAACATTTTTCAGAACAAAGTCTTTTCCTTGCATATTATCTGTGTGTCTACAGTGTTTACCATAGTTGTATTTATATATAAAAATACAAATAAATTTTGGTGGTAGTAGTACTGATATGTGTTATGGAGAGCCACAAGACAGTGCAAGAGACTGCATAGCTTCATGGCACTCTCAGATTGCTGAAAAGGAAAATGCTGACCTTATGTGTAGAATCACAAGTGAAAAAATCCCAAATAATATTACCAACCACTTTTTTTCACCTACTAGTAAGAAAACTTTATTTTTTAGAGTTATGCTGTATATTACCATTTTGAAAACACTGTTTGTAACACCACAGAATGGGAAAGCCTGCTTCGTTGTTCGCCTAATCATATTAGCAGGAGAGTTCATTTTCATTTCTATGAAAATTACACAAAACTTTTTATTAATTCAGCATGTTTAAAAAAATATTTACCTTTCCTTAGAGCTGGATATAACGCTTAGAATTATCTAGATTGCTGTGTAGATTTTCTAAAGACTTTTTTCTAAAAATACAAATTTCCTGTAACGTGAATGTTGCTGTTTTGTTTTATTACAGTGAAGCAAAAAATTGCCTCATAGACAAACATATTGTGTTTATAGGAGATTCTAGAATTCGACAGCTGTTCTATTCATTTATAAAACTCATAAATCCTCAAGTCAAAGAAGAAGGAAATAAGGTGAGATACTTTATTTTGATGATGGTTTTGTTTCTTTCTTCCTAATTTGCCTCATAACTCTTCTCTGAACTTCAAAAAAGCAAGAAATTACACCGTTTGCTGGCCTACCCATCAGGAAGAAGAACCACAGAAAGGTGTTTTGGAGAAGAACAAGATAAGACCAAGATAATTGTTTGGGTGCTAATGAGATGATTGGGAGTCTGAGAAGTGAACTAGGAAGCTCAAGAAAAAGCTGGCGGCAGTCTGGGAATAAATTAATGAAGCTGACTTGTCCCATAGCAACTTATGCTTCATATTTGGCTTCTTGATGAGAAAATGATTGCTCCTTTGTGTGTTTTTAAATAGTAGTAATTCATGGCTTATAATTTGTCATTTTAAATGTCAGTTAAATTGCTGATCTAATCTGCTCGAAAAAATCCTTGGGGCAATGACAGATTTCCAGGTCTAACTTGAGGCTGAAACTAAAAATAGCCTCTGGTCTCACCTTCCTTTTGATTGCTGCCAAAGAGCTGTTTGAATTTTATAAGGTGAAGAATGTAAGCTGCACCTTTCTGGGTGAAAGCAGTAAGAAAGGGTTTAGTTGGGTCATTTTTTTAACAGAGTATTCATTTCTTTTGCTATATCATGCTTCTAGGCGTATGGATGTATGTACATATGTGAGGGAAAAGACATTTCACTTTCAACTGCAGATTGGGTTTGTCAATTATTTAGTGTCATTCAAAAGTGCAAGCTGGCAGCTTTTTCAGCAGGCAGCATGAGGTCACTTTCAGTTGTCAAAATAAGATGTTTGATTGATCGAATAACTCTGTTTTTCCTAGTCTATTGGTTAGATCACAGTTGCTGCCCAACAGTGATGGTGAGATGATAGAGTGCTATAATTGATTTTTAAGTTGAGAGATATCTTTTGTCAAGTACTTAAGAAATCACAATCTCAGTTTGTGGAAGAGAAATACACTTGTTCTTTTGGACCAGGATTGAAATTAATATTATATTTACTAATATTTTAAAGGAGGATTGTGTATGCAGTATCTGACTGCTTCCTTTCTGATTTCTTACAGTCTCACTCAGCAAACTTAATAATGCATTCCAGACCTTATTTCTGCCTGAGGTTTTTTTTAATTCTTTAATTAAAATGGTTTCAGTTTTTTTGTGCAAAGAAGATGGGCAGATGAAAAGGAAAGCTAGGGGAAAGGAAGTGTAAGAAAAGAAAGAAAAAACTTTTTCTCATTTTGGGATGCTAAATTTAGGAAAAAATTTTATACCTTTGTAACAGAGTGAACAGAAAGCTTTTCAGACTTTGTTAGATTTCTTCCAGGAAGAATAACCCTTTATGCAAGTAGCTTGTTTTATCAAGAAGGTAACATAAACATTTTGCGTGAGTATACTGACAAGTTTATACAAGAAAAATCCTTTCTACTGAAGATAAACCTTTGGGTGAGAGAAAATTAACATATGAATGTAAACATTTTTTTTCCTTCTTGAAGTTTATCTTACTTTGGTTTTATTGTTTTGGGTCTTTTGACAGCATGGAAATATTCCCTTTGAAGATAAATCTGCTTCAATTAAAGTGGTAAGTTTTTATCTAGCATTAAATTCCAAGCCATAATAATGCATATTATTATTCATACAATGTAATCCAAATTGCAGTCAGAGCTGGATTATTCTTTTTGTCAAATCTTATAATTTGGCCTTCCCAAAAATAGCTTTTGCCAGGAAGTTTGCTCTTCCACTGCTGTAAGAATATGTATCTGGGGCTAACTTGGCGTTGTAATTGTCATAATTGCCATCGAGAGCTCTATGCTATCCCAGCAAGTATTCCTTCCACTGTTTTTGCATGGGGGAATAACCACAATGTTGATTACAATGTGGATATTTAAAAAAAGAAAACAAACAAAGTACTTGGGGTTAGGTTTTATGAAGGACTCCGTTCTTCTCTGCCCTGGCAATTGGAATGGTGTCCTCAGTAGTTTGCTTTGCTTCCCATGACAGCTGTCAGCAGTGCTGGGATTCTGCTAGTCATGTATTTGTTTACTCCCTGGAGACAACTCATTCTCTGTTCATGAAAACCAAAGAAGCAGTGTATTTGCTGAGTTGTCTGCAAGTGAGTTTTCAGTACTTGTTTGTGTACATGGTTAAGATTTAGGGTGCAGAATAACATTTTAAGGTGTGAGCCCATGGCAATTTAAGCCTATGCTGTCCCACTCTGTTGCCCTTCACAGTATGTTTCTCTGTTTGTGCTGTAACTAGCCCTGGTACAGGTGTGGGGTGGGCTGGTTTAGGAGTCAATTCAGCCAAAAACTTACCTTGTAGGGTTTGGTTTTGGTCAGGTCTAATGTGGCTCATCATATGGTTATGTGAGTGCTGGAAAAGAGGGGGCAGAACACAAGGTAGGACAAAGGGGACAAAGCAATGTGATCTATATTGGGGTATCCTGACACAGAACTGCAACTTCAGAGCTCCTTAAGCCTTGGAAGGTGCCTAACCACCAAGATTTGAGATGGCAGGTTTGGGCTTTTGGGAAATGTTTGGGTATTTAAGAATATATTCCTAGTCTGCTGCTTCCTTGTTTTGATGCCATATTGTTGTTGACATCATTGGCACGGTAGCTGAATTTTCACATTCAGAATGGCTGTCACCCAATAATGTAAATGTGGAAAATACTTGACCAACAAAAGAGAAAATCACTGAGAACAAGTGGAGAGTTTAATTTTGCCCTTTCTAGTCATCATAGTGATCCTTGTGTCCTTCAGCCACTGCAGATGGCTCACAGATTCCTGCCAAGTAGTGAATTGGCGGTACTCACGTGAGCTACCAAAAATCTTGAGGTCTGTGCAGGTGGAAAACAGAGGTTTCCCCTCTGCTGGTAGTGTTTCTGCATTCTGCATTATAAAGTTTCCTCACAGTAATTTCTGCATATGTAGTCCCTGCTATGTCCCTTTAATGTGTATTTTTAGTCCTTTTGATAGTTCTGCGCTTGTGGAGTAACTAGATGTTAGGTAGTCTTGGCTTTACCTGGGAGACATAATAGCACTAGCCAAAGTCTAGACTGTCCTTTTAGATGAAGGTTGGGCGCTACTCCTGCCATCTAAAAAAATGTCAGTAGGTAATGCATTTGATGTGCTATGGACATTTAATGTCCATAGCACTATTACATTTAAAGAGCTAATAATTTATGAAGTGGTAATGTAAAATGTTAGGATTTATTTTTGTTTGAAAATTGTGATTTCAAGCTGTCAATCACATTATGTAAAGTTCTGGAAGAAAAAAAAAACTGTCGGTAAAAGCTTTGGTAAAATGAGCAAAAAGCAAGTTGTAATAAGTAAGTAAGTTAAAGATGTGAGCTTGGTTTTATCCCTGATTGCATTGGAAGTCCAAGGACATCCCATTTGGCAGAAGCTAAAAAATTACTGTGGTGAAATCCCAACTCCTGAACTACAAATGAAAATTTCTTCTTTTTTCATGGGGGCAAAGGTTTTTTTTTTTCCTTTGTTTTTAGTTTTTTTTCCTTTCTGTCTTCCATGCTAGACCAAGATGTAAGGCTTTTCAAGCCAGCTATAAAGGAAATCTCACATTGGGCCAAGTGTTTTTCCTTCACAGTTGGATTGATGGCAATTAGTTCAGATTTTTGATTTTTTTGTTATTAGTCTACTGCTTGTCTTTAAGCCTACAGAGTAAACCTGCATTTCTTTTACAGGATTTCCTGTGGTATCCAGAAGTTAATGGCTCTATGAGGCAACGTATCAAATCTTGGACTGAGGTTTGTCTTAAAAAAATGTTTATTTTAGGAAAATACAGAAACTGACTGAGAACTACTACCTTTCTTTTTTTTTAATGCGCACAACTATAATTTCTAGGAGTCCAGCAACTGTAGCATAGCACATAGATTCAGTCAGTTATGTACCAGAGATCTGAAGTTTGACATCAAAATAGTGAAAGGGGGGTGTTTACTGGTGTATATGTTTCTGTGCATCTCCTGGTCTCACAAGGATGGCTTCACTTGGGCCAGAACAAACCCCAAACCAAACCAGAAAAACCCTACTTCCTGGGAGTATGTTGATTCATGCTATTAAGGGCTGAAAGGATTTTACGCTAATTTGATGTTTCTCTTCCTCTGTGTCTGCGATGGCTCTGCTTCTATGTGACCAAAATTTTTGGTCCTTATGGGTCCCTTCCAAATTGAGATATTCCATGATTCTGTGATTTTATATTTATGTTAATTTGAGTTCCAAACTGAAGGAGAAAGGCAATTTGGAGAGTCAAAAATGCCTTGATTTTTTTTTTTTTCAATATTTCCCTCAGATTACATACTAATTACTTTATGTTTCAGTTATGCTGTAGGTTGTCATGTTATTCAGCATAGAATTATGTATGTAATTCTGATATCAAGTAATATGTTTACAGATTGGAAACTAAATTTTTCTTGTTTCTCCCTTTGTTGACCTTTAAAAAGCCTGGAGTTATTTAGCAGTGGCTCCTGGTGATCCTTTTGCTACCCTATTTTTCATTCTTGCACAATACTTCCCATCAAGATCGCTGAAGTTATCATTCATTTTTCTTTTTGTGTGATTACTACAAAAATTTGAGAGCTGCTAAACCCTTGCTGTGCCAAGGCAAAACTCACACTGAGGTGATCAGCACAATTTGTTTCCTTGTACTGCTCTGTTTGAGTACAGATTCTGTTCCTTGTCCTAGCCATAACTTTTTCAGGCCAGGGCATCAAGGGCAACAACTGTCTGTTGTCCTTGTTCTGGTTTTGCAATGGGTTTACAGTCACTTCAGTCAGTAGAACAGCTCAAACAGATGTTTGAGAAGCTGAGAGATACTGAGAGAAAAAATACTTCACTGGTATGATCTACTGTTTGTTTGACCTTAAGAGGAGATGTTTAGATAGCTTTTAAAGAGAACTTACTCTGCTAAATTGATGATTGTAAGTGCTTATTGATGCTTTACACTTTTGCAGATTCTGTTATGTGAAAATTTTCATGTATCACAAATTGATGTTCTCTGTAATATATCTACAATCTATTCTTTTGTAACCATTAACTGATGGTCAAGTTGAGTCATAAGATATGTCTTAATTAACCTGCTTAATATAATAAGTATAATTTTGTGAATATTTTAAACTAATTTCTTTTTACTTTGTGTCTTAGAGTTCTGTGGCAAAACCTCATATAATTGTAGCAGGAGCTGCAACGGTAAGTTATACCTGTATGGGATATTTTAGTAAAGAAGAAATTTCTAGTAGAATAACTTTATGCTCTCAAGTTGGTTACATGATAAAGTTATTAAACCTGATTTATAATAAAAAATATACACTCAGTGAATTTTCTGTTATAACAAGTAGTTCTAAAATATCATATATTTTATTATAGCTTATTATATTTATATGTGCGATGTACAGTACTTGCTTTTTGGCAGCAGTGCTGCTTGATAAGTATTCATTAGCTTGAACCTAGCTAATAAATAAAGTAGCTTCTTTGTTAAAAGCAGATTATTCATTAAAAAAATGAAATAAGAGTACTTGCATACAAACTGAGATGCACTTTTAATAAACTCTTTTCAGTCACAAAATACTGCTTTTGAGCATGGCTGTCGTGGTTTAACCCCAGCTGGCAACTAGAACCTCACAGCCGCTCACCCACCCCCACTGCCCTATTCCCCCCCAAGAAGGGTTGGGGGGAAGAGTGGGGAAAAAAAAAAAAAGGAGGGGAAAGGGAGAAAAAAAAACCTGGTGGGTTGAGATAAAGACAGTTTAATGGTTACAGTAACAGAAAAGGAAAAATAATAATAACAATAATTATGACACAAGTTACTTTCACCACCCTGTGAAGTGGCACTGTTGGGAGCAGTGATTGTGGAATCTCCATTTATATACTGAGCATGAGGCCTATAGTGTGGAATATTTCATTGGCCATTCCATTGTTCTGTGTCTGCTTCTATGGGAAGCTGAAAAAGTCCTTGAATATTGTAAACATCACTTAGCAACAACTAAAACCAGTAGGTATTATTGATGTTACTTTCACGGCAATCACTGGAAAGAAAATTAACTTTCCCAGCTGAAACCAGGACAATGGCCCGGTCTGGAACACTCTTTTTGAGCTCATATGTTTCTTTTATACTTATATGGACAAACCCCCTGAATTTAACAAGAATAATTCAACAACCAAAGAGATTGCACTTCCTGAATCTTGTTCTGCTGGGAGTTTCCACCACTGCTATGAGCTGCAGCATCACAGAAAACAGGGTTGATGAGGACCTGAAGAGGTCTCCTAACCCATCAGTTTGCCACAAGGCAGAATCAGTTATACCTGTGTCACGCTTGACACGAGTCAACTAATTCTTTAAAACTTCCAGGGATGGAATTCAACAACCCCCGCTAAGTAGTCTATTCCAGTAGTTGGTTGGTACTGGGAGTCAAGTGTCAAACAACTGCTCATGTCATTAATTCCACATTTAATGTGCCTTTCTTCCAAATATTTTGGAACTGGAATTGGAAAAGAATTGGCTATTATAAATTCATACCAGCTCAAACGTAGAGGCAGGGGGAAATGTGTTCCATTTTAAAGAAATCCTTTGAAAACAGTTTGATTTAGAGACAGGTCAGGCATTCTGCCAATCTGGAAGCTCCTGGGCGTTCCAATCAGGGTGAATTACCCCAGTTTTAGGGGAAGGTGTATGCAGACCTCCACACATTTCCTGAGGGATCAGAAATTCTCTTTTTCTGTACAGGTGACCCTCCCAAATTCTCTTCCTCTGTAGGATCCATGGAAATATTTGAGCTTTAGGAATCTTAGTAAGCCTGGAATATCTCTGCTCAGTCTGAGAATCTAGCATGTCTTATTAGCATGAGTCATTGAATTTCACACAGAAAATGCCAATATATATGGATAGTGTTCTGGCATGCAGAAGGTCAGGTTGCAAAACTACAGGACTTTTAGCTAAATAATTCCTTTTACCCTTACATATACATTAGCCATAGCTTATTGTCCTTTGTGGACAGCAGGAGATATGAACCAAAAATGTGATGCTCAGCTCTTTATAACACCAATATATTTACACAAAACACTAATAATGGTATCTAGAGTTAGCCAAAGATAAATATCCCCTATTTCAAGGGACTTGCAGAAAAATAAAGTGCTTCAAAAATCTGCTACATCAGCAGCATTACCATGGCTAGCACTAATGTAGTAACGTGCTACTGGATTAAACTGGTGTGTGCCCTTGGACTTGTCAGCATTTTGAAACTGACCTGTATCTTTAGCTTAGCTCTTGGTTTGGTCATGATACTTTGGTCTGGACATGTCTGTCTTAAGATATCAACTGTGTAACAGTTTATAAATAGAAGCACTATCTTACAAGCTGGAGAAGCTCCAGTTAGTACAAAACTCAAGTTGCTTCATTATTCTGGGAAAAGGAGATGCTCTGAGAATGTCACTGCAGTGCTCTGCTTCGTAGTTCCTGACTTCCTACTGAATAGAAGATGGTTCTTAAAATATCTGTTTAAATATTGTAGGTATTTCACAAGTAAAGATTTAGCTACTGAGAGAAACGTTTTTTTTTTTCCAGAGTGAGTTCTTGGAGCCTCTGCATGTTATTTGGTTTCATGAAGTATTTGTTTATATTTGATAATAGGCTATTATTTTTTTTTTTACAGATTTTGACTAAATTAGTATAGACGCAGTAATACTTAAAAAAATTACTATATCTATTTTTCCTACAGTGTGGGAGATTCTTTTCAGAAGTTAGGAGAAATTCTTGGGCAGCTATAGCATTCTCCCAGTCATTTTACGTAGAAGATTAAATCAGAAATTAAAATGGTTATTTTATTTTTTATTTTTTCTTTGTGGATATCTGCAAAACAGATGGAAATATTTGGCTCGATACCACCATCAGGTTTTGCTTGCATACATCGCTTGCTGTGGTCAGTTTTCCTAGAGTAAAATCGACCGAATTGGCTGTGATTTTTGTATAATGTGACTGGCTTTGCTACTTCGTCATTGTTCAAAGTCAAGGGGCTTTTAATTAAAACACCATACATCATTTAATTTATGAAAAATTAAATATTCGTTGAGTATTATATACTTCACGTTTAAATGGTCTGATTGAATGTAATTATCTGTCTAGACAGCTGCTTGGTCCAAAAGAAATTTTTTAGTGCTTCAAAAGCGAAGACTAAAGAAATCATCTAGTTTTATAGAAATAATGAAAAATAGCTACTAACAGAGCAATGGAATCAGTTAATTAAGGGTCCTCAGACATAGAAGTTCTGAAACTCTTTCTTTATTTCTCCAGTGGTCTATCAAGATTCACAATGGCAGCAACGAAGCCCTCACACAATATAAAATCAATATCACTTCAATTGCACCTCTTTTGGAAAAATTAGCAAAAAGTAGTGATGTTTACTGGGTCTTACAAGGTAAAGTAATGAACAGTAGGTAACAATTTGTACTGCCATTGCCTGTTGAATCATTATCTTGTACGATATGGAAAACTTAGTCCATGCTGCATACTTGCAGAGTGAAAAGGATGTTGGTTGAATTCCAGTCTGGCCTTTCTTGCAGCCTTAACTAGCTGGTACCTAACTAGCTGTTACAGGTGCTGGAGATTTTAAAGCTCTCTCTGGAAAATCTTTTGCCTTCTGAACTCCTAATTCTTTGTCAGCTTAGTCTGAGCACAGAGCTAAGTATCACTAAGCACTGATGAGCTAAGATTAGCAGCCAGAAATTACGGTTCAAAATGAGTCTGTGATATTTTTATTATGGTACCAAGCTTATATTCTTTTACTTTTCTTCAATAAAACTAAGCTATGTCTCTGACACTGAACAATGAGCTCATAGGTAGAATGGTTTATCTCATAGGTAGAATGTTTTATCCTGGTTTATCTGCCATAGAACACAGCATTTTAGATTATCATCACCTCAGTTAGAAACATAGGCAGAATTTGAGCCCTGATAGAATATACGCAGCTGTACCCTTACAGTCACATCCAAGTTCCTATCAAAGAGGGTTCTAGAGGTTAACCTGGATCAACAGGTTAATCTTCTCACGTTCCTTTCAAAACCATGTTTATCTGTAATGGAAGCAGTTAGCTGTCAGATACGGCCCAATGTTCTGTTGATAAAGATCCAGTCCATTTAAGTCATCTCTGAGCTCTTTAGTGGAACAAATAAGAGGAAAAGCAGTCTGTATACATAGAATTTTCTAGACATTGATTGTCCAAAAGTAGACATTGAGGTAGCTGAAGTAAATCAACTTACAGCTTATAGAGTGTGTATCACCAGAGTTATGAACATCAGTAGCTTTTCATAGCAACTTACTGACCTCCAGTTGACCTCTTGATCTAGAACCCCATATAGCTTTGTGTTAAGCTCTACGTAATTTCTGAAGCCTGCAGGCAATTAAGTGGTGTTCCATTCTTCTGAAAAACTGAAATTCTGCCATCAGTTAAACTGGAATCAACAGGAGCAAGTGGAATACACTTACGGACTATGACTTAGAGAAATGAGAAGCTGGTTTCTTCTGCAGTAACTAGAGGGTTTAAGAGATATTTTTTTTTCCACGTGTCTATTCTGCTGCCTATCTTCTGTCCTCTTGGCTTTGGAGTCTTTCCTTGGGGGATTCCATTACTGAGAGAAGGCATAGGCAGCTCTGCACTCCAGCATTATACTCTCTTCATGGGTTTGGGGAAATTAAACGGGCATTCATGTCTGGCTAAAGCTTTCTAATCTATAAGTACATATGCATGACTATGGAATGGCAATAAGAACATTTCATCATAAACAACTCTCGTTACTACTCTAGTTACTGTAACAGTCACTCATTCCTCATTGTACGTTTATTCTGTATCATTAAACAATTGTGACTACCTAAATGAAAGTAGCCAGTGTAACTTGAGCTAAGTATTTGTCAAGTAGAAGATTAATGTGCCCCTTCTTTGTCCTTTCAAATTCAGACCCTGTTTATGAAGATCTGCTGAGTGATAGTCGGAAAATGATCACTAATGAGAAAATAGATGCTTATAACGAAGCAGCTGTTCGTATTCTGAACAGCAGCTCCCGAAATTCCAAAGCTAAAGTTAAAGTGTTCAGTGTATCAAAATTGATAGCACAAGAAACTATCATGAAGTCTGCAGATGGGCTGCATCTCCCTGAATCGAGCAGAGATACAGTGAGTATTTTTATCACTGGTCAACATTAGAAAGTAATAATAGTAAAACAAGATTCTAAGTGAACATTCTGAAATGGCAGACAATATGAGTGTAATGAGGACCTGCACATTCTCCAGGAAATCTTGTTCAGGAGATCTCAGTCAGTGGGAGGGCACTCAGTTATATAGGATGTTTAAAAACCATTATAGCAAACAGATTAATATGTAGCTATTTTAAAATAGCTGTTAATCTGCTAGATCTTTTAGATCCTGTGTGCAAACTTTGTGCCTTCATCTGCGTGAATGAGTTAGTGTGATAATGATTTGTAAAGCAGTGCTAAGAAGTACGTCTTAAATTTTCTCATATGTGCCTATATAATTTTGTTAGTAAGGAGTATGAAAAGGATAAGAAAACACACAATATACACCTTCCTGGTTGCATGGAGTGCCGCTGACTGTATTTCTTATTTTATCTTTAAACTACCTATATATGCATGTAGTGAGCCCCTGCGAGCTTTGTCAGTCTGCCCTTCTTGTGACTGAGCTCTCCTGCCGTGTCACTTTTCGTTCCACTCCTTTGCAGGTTTCAGTTGCTTTCAGTACTGGGGGAACTAAATGTCATCTCACAACAGGTTTCAGTCTCATTGTCATGTTTTAGAGACTTCAATTACCGTGCTCCCTTAGGACCCAAGTTTGTGAGCTGTTTTTCATTTTTAGTCCATTTAACTCTTTATAGCTCCTTTTATAGCCAGTAAAAAGAACCCTTCTGCTGTAGGGATTAGGATTAGCTCTTTTTGCTTACCTCAAGGAGCTCAAGGAAGAGATGTTTTGACTGTACTGTTGAATGAAACTGGGTATATGGGGGTAATTTTATCTGTGAAATTTTATTTGTGTAATGATAAGGGAGAATTGCCCATGTTTTATGTCAGTGCACGATCTAGAAGAAAATTTCTTAGGATGAAAATGTTAACTTTTTTATTAAGAGATTAATTGACAAAACTGCCTATTTCTTTGACAGAATGCGATGATTCTTATGAATGTCTACTGCAATAAGATAATGAAGCCCATTGATGGCTCCTGCTGCCAGCCTCAGCCTGCTCTCACTCTGATACAGAAGTTAGCTTTCTGTTTCTTTACGTTGTCCATTATTGGATATTTAATTATCAATGTAATTCATCGGAATAATTTTCGGAAGAGCAAATCATGTACTGATTTGGAAAGTGGAGAGGAGAAGAAACCTGCCATCAGCACTCCTAATGTTTCTACTTTAGAGATGCTCTTACACTCCTTCTGCAAACTCGGTCTAATCATGACCTATTTTTATCTATGTGACAGAGCAAATCTTTTCATGAAGGAAAATAAATTTTATACACATTCGTCTTTCTTCATACCAATCGTCTATATCTTGGTTTTGGGGGTATTTTATACCGAAAATACCAAAGAGGTAATGATCATGTTGACATCGTACTTATAACATTGTTTCCCAGTTTGAGTATAACTAACTAATTGCTAAATATTGAAAGTTAAATTTTCAAAGTCAGTATAACTTGTTTGTAAAAAATGCACTCACAAGCGATACAATGTTTGTGTGGAATTAGGTGCAAAAACTTTTTGAAAGCATATGGGTGTAAGTGCTTTTAGCCATTGTCACTCAGTCAAATTTGAAGTGAGCATAGCTCAGATGCAAGAGAGTGTAGAGCATGTTAAAATCTGGTATACCTGTGTCCACTAGACAGAAGTCTTTTGCAAATGAGACCTATTTACCCATAAATTGGTTTATTGTTTTGAACTTTTTCTCCTCATTTTATAGATGTTCGTTGTACTTTTTGGAATAGCAACACTCTTGTTTTGTTTTGCATTAGACTAAAGTGTTAAATAGAGAACAGACTGATGAATGGAAGGGCTGGATGCAACTTGTTATTTTGATTTATCATATCTCTGGAGCAAGCACTGTAAGTTATTTGAATTTCATATTTTTTTTAAGTGGGAGTGCAATTTGTGTATGTTACTTGAAAAGAAAGATAGTACAAATGCGTATTATAGTTGAATAGGATTAATAACTCATGCTATTGTTCCCGTAGTTTTAAAAATGCTATTAGCTGAATTAGTTTTTAAGTGTAGATTTCTCTGATAAGAGTATTTCATGTGTTATTTAGCCAATGAAAAAATATACTTGTTTCCTCTATGTAGAATATTACATTAGTTGCTTTTTAATTGCTAGCAACTCTTCATTTTTATGTTCAGAACTTAAAACTGCTGAAGGTAAGCTCTTGAAGATCATTTCTTAACTCTCTTTTAAGTGGTTACAGAATATGGAAAATGTAGAACAATAAATAGCAGAAACTCATTTTAACATCAGAGAGGTTAGGGCAACAAAAGAGCTTAGGAAGAAACAGGGAAATGCAGCATAATGTTTCTTTTCTTAGTTAAACCTGATTTACTGCAATGTAGAAAAAGCATAAAATTGGGGGGAAGAAAGCAAAATCAAAAGCATTTACGTGGCCATTTATAAGAAGTACTTTATTTTTCTCAACAGTTTTTGCCTGTGTACATGCACATTCGAGTTCTGGTTGCTGCATATCTGTTCCAAACAGGTTATGGACACTTCTCATATTTTTGGATAAAAGGGGACTTTGCTGTATACAGAGTATGCCAGGTAAGATTATCTACTTACTGTTTTTTATTAAAAAATTTGTTCAGATAATGAAATAGCCAAGATGTATCTATACTCCGTAAACAATGAGATTACTTAACCAAAATTTGCACATTAAAGATGGCTATTTTATCTGTGTAATCTGACCTGTTTAATCAGTTTAATCTAATACAAACCTATAGCATATAAAAGATACTCGCCATGTAAAAAAGCAATGGAGTCGTCATTGCAGTAGCAATTTACAATACATAGCAATATACATGGAATGATCCAGGCAGGCTGGCTGGCAGTAAAAAGGGATATCATATTTATTTGTGAAGTCTTCCTAGATTTATTCTGTAGTCACTGGTGAGTAAGAGGTTTACGTGGAGAGCTGTGATGTTCTGAATCGCCCTCTAGAACAGCGTTTTTCTAGTTACTATTTTGGTAGGTGGTGTGAATGTTCTCATCTGCTCTCCCGTGTTGGCAAAAAAAATTACAGTTTTCCCAAATTAGCCATTGGAAATACTTCATTTTGCTTCTTTTACCTTGTTCTTAAAACAACAGTCTGCTCCATGTTGATATTTTCCTGTGTGTTTGGGTTTTTTTAGTTACAAGTATGTTTCTATTAGAGTTTTCTTTATACAAGTAGATAAATGTTTGGTGAATCCAAGAGACAGTTGTGTACAGAGTTTCTTTTTTTGTCCTCTTCTGCGAATAAAGGTAATTACTCAGGAAGTTATTCAGCACATTGGTTTGCTTGCTCCCGGCACGGCAACTCTTTACATAGATGGAACAAATGTTGTCTTGTTTCTGATTTTAACTGAAATCATTTCCACTTGCTTAAATTTTGAAAGCTTAATTTTTTTGTATGCATTTTGGATTTTTTCCTCACTTGTTGGTGAAATGAAAAACTTTATTGGTTAGTTGGGGCCATTAATAGTGTCCCAAAGCACTTGTGGTAGCTTTCTTTCCTTCAGATGAGTGATCTTTTGGATCGCTAAAGAAACTCTTCACGGTGCTATTTTATTAAGTGTCCAACTGTTTTGCAGTGCAGTATATTACTAATACATGAAAAAGAGGCATCACTGTAGTATTGGTTACCTTTTTCAAGACATAACAAGTATTGCCAAGTATTGTACATTATTTCATTCTCAACTGAGAATTTGTTGGATTGGGGATTTTTGCTGGGACAATTAGTTCTGTGTAACTATAATTAACCATTTGATATGTAGAGTATGGTCAGAAATACCACACCGCTTTCTTTAGAAACAGATGAAAATTTCACAAATGTATCAGATGTATCTGCTTCCTTTGAAAAACAAATGAGCAGGGAGGGGGGGGGGGGTTGGGGGTGTTTTTTTTAAATTTTATTTAAAAACTGGTGTTTTTCTTGGTCCAAAAGCCTTCTCAGTTATGGGTATGAGTTTTCAGCTCAAAATAGGGAGAAAAAAATACTTTCCAGTCAGCTATATTGATTCTATGGGTTGTTTTCTTTTCCAAAGACAGTGTATTGTAGCCTACATTTCATAATAAAAAAACTGAATTTTCACACCGTAACAGTACTGGAGAACATTTTTGTGGTTTCCCTCCCAGGTTTTGCAGTGTTTGCTGTAGCAGTTTAAAAAATAAAAATAAATCTTTAATTGCTGTTGAGGTTATATTCTCAAGTAACTCGGGTCATCCTGCAGCACTGGTAATGACATTACCCTAGCTTTAACTGAGCTAGCCCAGGTGCAATGGGAGTGAAAGCAGAGAGGCATTAACAGCATCCAGTAATTGGAATACTCAATCCCTAGCCTGGAGTAAGTTCTTTTCTACCCTGTTTTCTATCTCTACCTAAATAGGCCAGTGTAGGACAGGTCCAGTACTACATAATCTGCCTGGCAGCCTTGTATTGCATTATTGATGTTCCCCGAGATACTTTTCCCGTGTATCAACTGACATATAATCAGCATGTGAGATGTAAAATACGTAACTATTTTCATATAGTGCTAAAGAAACACGTCCCCCATCTCTCTTAGGGTTGCCTCCCAGTTTATGTATCCTCCTTCTCTCCTCTGACTCCTTCCAGGTTTTATTTCGTCTCAATTTCTTGGTTGTGGTACTGTGCATAGTGATGGACCGACCATACCAGTTCTACTACTTTGTGCCATTAGTCACTGTCTGGTTTATGATCATTTATGCCACCTTAGCTATATGGCCTCAGATAGTCCAGAAGAAAGCAAATGGTAAGATTTTTTTTTCCCTTCTGCTATAAAACATTTGCATGTTACTACAAATGATAACCATACAGAAAACTGTATTGTTAGTACATCTCAGTCTCCTTTTAACATAGTCAAAATTCATTAAACAGCTGTTCACACAAATGTGGTTTGTCATAGATGAATTGTATGTCAGTTGAAAAATGTAACAGCTGATAACTAAAGTCTGTCTCTGGTTACAGTAATATTAGAATACTTTTTAATAGGTTTTGACCATCAGAAATGTGTTTTATCAAGAGTTGTAATATTACTGAATGCAAACTAAGAATATAGGTTGCACTATGTATGCTAGCTGAGATTGTTGCTCTAGTGTATTAATGGGTACGGCATGAACAGTGAGTGTTTAGACTTTCCCATTCTGCATTGCCAACGTGTCTCATCCATCTTGAGCACTAATTCTGCCATATCCTGCAAAATAAGATCTTGGGGGTTGTTATCTTAGTATCTTAGATGAAGTGAATTATCAGAAGTATGTCTTGTGATACAGATATTTTAAATAAAAATTGAATCATAGAATCATAGAATGGTTTAGGTTGGAAAGGACCTTGAAGATCATCGAGTTCCAACCCCCCTGCCATAGGCAGGGACACCTCCCACTAGACCAGGTTGCCCAAGGCCACGTCCAGCCTGGCCTTGAACACCTCCAGGGATGGGGCCTCAACAACCTCTCTGGGCAACCTGTTCCAGTGCCTTACCACCCTCAAAGTGAAAAACTTCTTCCTAATGTTCAATCTAAACCTGCCCTCTTCCCGTTTGAAGCCATTCCCCCTCGTCCTATCACTACATGCCCAAGTAAAAAGTCCTTCCCCAGCTCTCCTGTAGCCTTTAGGCCTGTAGTACCTTTAGGTACTGGAAGGCCGCAATAAGATCTCCCTGGAGCCTTCTCTTCTCCAGGCTGAACAGCCCCAACTCTTTCAGCCTCTCCTCATAGGAGAGGTGCTCCAGCCCTCGGATCATCTTCGTGGCTCTCCTCTGGACACGCTCCAGCAGGTCCATGTCCTTCTTATGATGGGGACTCCAGAGCTGGACGCAGTACTCCAGGTGGGGTCTCACGAGAGTGGAGTAGAGGGGCAGAATCACCTCCCTCGCCCTGCTGGCCACACTTCTTTTGATGCAGCGCAGGATGCGGTTGGCCTTCCGGGCTGCAATTGCACATTGCTGGCTCGTGTTGAGCTTCTCGTCGATCAGCACACCCAGGTCCTTCTCCTCAGTGCTGCTCTCCAGCCATTCCCCGCCCAGCCTGTATTTGTGCTTGGGATTGCCCCGACCCAGATGTAAGACCTTGCCCTTGGCCTTGTTGAACTGCATGAGGTTGGCTTGGGCCCACCTCTCCAGCCTGTCCAGGTCCCTCTGGATGGCATCCCTCCCCTCCAGCGTGTCTACCTCGCCAAACAGCTTGGTGTCATCGGCAAACTTGCTGAGGGTGCACTTGACCCCACTGTCCATGTCTCCGACAAAGATGTTGAACAGTACAGGTCCCAGTACCGACCCCTGAGGAACACCACTGCGGTTCATTGAAGAGCTGTTATCATGTGGTAAATGCTGATTATTTAATTCACCTAAATTAGAACTAAAAGCTTAAGAGTCTTAGATACTCCTTCCCTATTGATGGAGTAACATCCAAATTTTATAGTCTGCAGATATGACAATGAAATATACCAAATGGCTGCTGGGAAGAGATGCTGCAAAAATATAATTAGAGAGTAGTTTTACAAGATATCTCGAAGGCAAATAGCTCCAGTATTTTTTTTTTTTCTACTAAGGCACTTCTGTTCCAGATACAGAGAAATGACTGTTGTGTACTTCGTCACAATAGTGTACTGTGAAACTAGAAAGTCTTTCAGTGACAACTTTCACTTGTTTATATCCCTGTTTACAGCTGTAAATTTCTATGGTGAGAGAGGGTGATGATCTCTGTTGCAATGTTGAGGCTTGGGTAGAGCTTAGTGTCAGTCAACAGCTTTGAGGAGCAATTTCTCAGGCTTGTCTTAACAAGATACTTGTCTGTAATGACCTGCAGTTGAGCTTTGGAGTGCTAATGATACCTCAAAGTTTAATAGTATATGCTGTACTTATTTCACGTGACAAAAGCTGTTGTGCATTTTGTTTTATTTATTTATCTACAGTCACCTAGAATAAGGACTGCCTGTGCAGTGTTTGGGAAGGCAGAGGCTTTAAAACAGTGTTTCTGTTGGAACACCTAAATTATCTTATTTCTGTATGTATGTTGTCCCTGTTTTAGACATGAGGCTTAATTTAGGATTAATAGGTTGTTAATTGCTTGTTTTAATTGCTTCAAGTAAAGTTTAATGTAATGTAGATAGTGATAAAATATTGCTGGTAATATTCGAACACTTATTTATGAATGTATCTATTACTAAGCATAGCTATACTAAATAATTGGCAATTATTATTTAATGTGTCCTGGGTTTTGTTATTGAAAAATTAATGACTGTATACTGATTAATTTATTTCTTCCTCAGGGAACTGCTTATGGCACTTTGGTTTGCTGCTGAAACTGATTTGCTTACTGACATGTATATATTTTCTGTCGTATTCTCAGGTTTGTAAATTTTGACTGTTTTTATCCTTAAGGATAAGAGTATATCACCTATCTCTACTTTTTAATGTGCTTGTAACTGGTATATTTGTTCCTGTATCATAAATAGAAAAGAAAAAAAAAAGGAATCTTTCTGTTTCTTTTCATATTTGAATTGGTGTGGATGCTGGAAAAAACACAATTCTGTATCTTACTTGTCTGTAACGCTTGACAAGTTTTCAGTATGCTACTACAAATGTAATAAATATAAAGGTCTATGCTTGGTTTTGGGAGTGGGGATTTTTGACGTGCTTGAAGTTACTGGTTTTTGCTAGCATATGGTGCTACATATGGTGATATGAAGATCTGTGTCTCTTAGAGACTTGGTGTTGGCTTTGATACCGTATCAAAAGACTAGTTCTCATGCTAAATTAGTGCATGCTGTGAATATAGTTGACAGAAATAAGGGCAGAGTTTGTCACTCTAGGATTTTGCAGGGGAAGTGGTGTGGTTTTAATCCCTCATTGATTTTAAGCCTGTTGAACTGTAGCTTTCTGTACAGTATGCATTTGTCATCCCAACACTTCAGTGGATCTCTCCCTTTAAGCCTGCAGTACAAAACAGAAGGTGTGCCAATACCTTTATGGGAAGCAAAACTGAAACCCTCTCTCATCTAAAGAAGTATTTTTGGGTGGTGTGGGTTTTTTTTTCTTTTGTTGGGGGGAGTGCTTTCTAACAAAACCTGTTATTTTCGGAATGCCACATAGCTAGTGAAATAGGGATGTGATAATATTAAAAGGCAGCATATTGATTTAAATTTAGTAAATAAGGTTGACATTAGTGTTAACGCTTTTGCCATGTTTATTTTTTACAGGGCGCATTTGAGAAGATATTTTCTTTTTGGCCACTGTCCAAGTGTTTTGAACTGAATGGGAACGTCTATGAATGGTGGTTTAGGTGGAAGTTGGATCGCTATGTATGTAACATTTGAATAAATTTATACTGGTCTTTTAAGTGTATTTTTAATTTGGGGTAGGGGAGGGAGGGCTGTTTTCCTTTCCTCCAGAGAAAGCAGGAGTTTGTCCCAGTGGATTGTTTAAAAGAAGACTAAGCTGTATCCACCTTACTTCTGCAAATGTCTGTCAAAGGCTTGTTTAAAAGATGGATGTTTATTTATTTGCTGCTAGATCCTGCTTAGTTTACTTTTTTTTTTTAAAAAAAAAAAGTCATAAAGTGACCTAGATTTGTCTTTTCTCAAAAATTTTACTGCAAAAACTAACACCTGTAGCACTTCAGGCTATTGAAATACAAGGAAAATTATTGTGGTGGCTTTCTTGATAATATTTTTTGAAAGTTGTATCAATTAGGCATATATTTCTTTCAAGGTAACATTTAAAACACTGTTAAAATCAGGGTCTCGATGCCAAAACCAGACTATTCTTGCACATATTTTTAAATGGTTTTCCAGTGGCAAAGTGCTTTCTTTCCAGTTACTGACCCTACAGCATGGGGGAATAGAACAGGGAGATGCTGGGTTGGTTTTTTTTTGCTTTCTTGGTAAGGTGAGTTTCTAAGGTGGGAGCATTATTTGCTAAACCTATCCTTAATGGGATCACTTGCACACTTCTCCCTCTGGCAGTCTTCAGTAACTGAAATTTGCGGAGCGCACAGTTGCTGCGTCCTGGGCTGCTCCCATCAGCAGCGCCCACTGTGTTGCGACATTTCAGACTTGGAGCTTTGTTGCCTGTGAACAGTGTGTATGCTGTGATTTCGCTAAAGAGGAAGTCCCAAAATAAATATAGAAGACAAGCACCACATGGGCCTGAAACAGAATCGTGTTGCTAGCTAATGAGAACTTGGCATCAGATCATAAAACACTCTGTTGAAGAATTGTATATGTGAGAGAGGGAAGCACTTGTAGTGCTTCTTGAATGTTTTCACCTGCCAACTTGGGAGAAGGCCAGAGACTCATGGTTTTTCCCCAGAGAAAGCCCTTTTCAGTGCTGGCATAGATTGCAGAGGGGATAGTAGGTACTTGAAAGCTTCTTGAAATTTCATTGTCGTGTCTTTAATGCTCTGTGAAGTATTAGTAAGAGTACTTTATTTGTAGTTTCTGAGTGGAGTTAAAAATGCAGCTTATGACAACCTAGTGTAGAAAGCTTGCTTCAGTAAATCTGGGAAAGGACCTTTTGACACCTAAGCTTTGGTATTATGAATAGTTTATCCTGTAACATTTCCGTTAAGAATTTGTACCTGAAGTACCTGTGAAAGCCATGAAATATTCGTTACATTCTGTTTGTCTTTTACAGGTGGTTTTTCATGGGATGCTGTTTGCTTTTATTTATCTGGCATTGCAGAAACGTCAGATGATATCAGAAGGAAAGGGAGATCCTCTTTTCTCCAACAGAGTTTCAAATGTTCTATTATTTATTTCAATTGTATCCTTTTTGGTACGTACCTAGTATAACTAGTATAATCAGGTTTGTAAATCTCTAAAGAATATGTTCTCTGAAGTTCTTTTTCAGAAAATATATTGATTTAAAAAAGCAAATCTTGATCTGGAGATATTTCAGCTGTGTTTTTGTGCACAGCCCTACCTATCTCCTCACTAAAATATTTTTCCCTTCAGTCAACTGTAGGTGAAAACATCATCACTCTTCCAGTTCATTGCAAAGGTTACAAGAAAATTGGATCATAAAAATAATATGGTAGATAATGCAGCTCTTATCTCCACTCTTGATCGCTTGTCTATTTATGATGAAAAAATTGTCAACAGTGTGGCTGTTTCATAGGGTATGAATAAGCACGGTATTCATCAGTTGCAAAGAAGAATTTGAGAGAAACACAAAACTAAGCACAATGTAGGTTTTTTTCTCTTACTGTCCCACATCTTAGTGAACCAACTACTGCTGAAGCACTTCAAAACAGCTTACCTCTTGTTTCATTTTTAAATGTTACATATAATTGCTACACAGACTGATTTTTATATCTTTTAGACCTACTCTATTTGGGCTAGTAGCTGTAAAAACAAGACAGAGTGCAATGAACTACATCCTTCTGTTTCTGTGGTGCAGGTAATTATAATTATAATCCTTTTCCTTACAGTGATAGAATCTAGTCTGTTCTTGTTTGGCCTTTTTTAAAAATTCTTTTCAAAGATATTTTTGCTTTAGCATGGAATGTCAGATATTGAGCTTCATTCTCATGTCTGAAAGTGAAAAAGGGTTTAACTACATTGCTTGCTGTTTTTCATTGCCTCTAAGCACTGAAATCACATACTGTGATTATGATTTTGATTAACCTCGATGTCCTTAGTGTAGGTTTCATATGCACTGTTTAAGTCCAAACCCAACTTTTGACTAATTTGCATAGCAGTGGAAAAGAAGAAAGCTGTAGGGAAGCATGAGTGTTTGGGAGGTGTTAGTGCAGGAAGCAACCTATGGGATCCTGTAGTCACTTTTAGGCAAAGAAGTGGGCCACAGGGACATCTAATTAAAATTAGATTTTCCTCTTACTGTATCCCCTGCCCCACTCTACCCCAGCTGTCTGATTCTGTTCCCTCTCTGTTTCATTTTTTTAATGGTCTGTCCTGCTCTCTCGAGGGGCAGCACATGTGACTTAACTTTTTGATATTAATTTGTCCATCTTGATGCCTTCTCTTTAAAAATTGAGGGTTAGCTCAGATTTGTGGCCACCTTCATTTTAGGCTGGCATGGTATAAGATGTTTTGTGACCATGCCTTGTAAGTGTATAGTAATACCTATCAACATCAAGACCACGATTCTACTGAAGATGTAAATGTGACTTGCTCTGCTATAGGAATGTGTGTAAGAAATTTGCAATTTCAAGACCTACTTTGTTCAGTATAAACTGCGTGGATTTTAATTCGGTTTATGTATTTATTAGATTTTTAAAGAAAATTTTTAAAGAAAATGCATGATGCACTTCAATTTAGACAATGAAAATGAAAACCTTTTTTGTGTGTTACCTGTTTGTCATTCGCAGTCACTGTTCTTTTACTTTTTTTTTTTTTTTAAGATTTTNCGTACTCATCAGGAATATTCCTGGATATGTCCGATCTGTGTATAGCTCGTTTTTTGCCTGGTTTGGCAAAATTTCTCTAGAGGTAAGCAGAATGATCTGAAGTACAGTGAATTGAAACTTAGAAACGTAAGGTGGCTTGATTATCTAAATTGTAGTTTAACACATAAATAGTGAAAATATTTATTGGATTACTTAATACCATACTGTTGTGTTTGAGCTCTTTTACCATTGTAGCTTCCATCTACACTTAAAAATCATAGCTAAAATAGCAGCCTCACAGTACCAAACTTACTTCTTATGCTGTTTTGGGGGGGAAGTTTAGGGTTGTGAGAGTGGGGATTTAAGGCTGGAATAAGCTGTGGTGTGAATGCAGTTGGAAGAAAAATTTAAGCCAGTTGAAGAATCAGCATGAATTACACTTACTGGTATAAGTACACATATAAATGTCTTTGCCCTAGAACGCTTTCCTGCATTAATAAACAAATGTAACTTTATAAAAAGAACCCCTTCTTAGTGCAAATGTTACCTTGTTCCATTGAGTATATATTTTGAACAGTAGGAATTATCTTGCTTTCCATTTTACTTGCTGTTTAGTAATACTAAATGTTTAATTTTATTGTATTACTAAAATAGATTTTAAAAAGGGAAAGGAACTTACAGGAGAAACTCATTGTATTACAATGATGTAATACACGATTTTGAATTGTTTTTAAAGGTTCACATTTTCACTGTTCTGATTCCTGGTGAACTTTTAAGGTGCTAATCAACTCCAGGGATCTTTCCATTTATTAGCAGTCGAAGCATTATCGTTTATTTGCAGGCATGTTAGTTCAGTTCCTCACCAGCGATACAGTAACTGAGTGGAGGCGTATTCCTCATCTGTTCTGACATGACATAAACGATGCTCCCTTATGTCATAGTTGGTTAAGGGCTAAGCAAACCCATTTTACTGTGTAGTCTAACAGACTAATAGTTTTGTCTCAGAGCAAAGATGTGGAAAACAGCTTCTCAAAGTATGTTATTTAATCATAAATATCTGACTTGAGCAGAAGTACAGTGTGTCAGTTGATGCAATAATAATAATTATATGTTTTTGTATAAGTAAATATATGTATATGTAAGTATTATTAAACACATTTTTTTTTTTCTTTTAGCTTTTCATTTGCCAATACCATATTTGGCTGGCAGCAGACACAAAGGGGATCTTGGTGCTCATTCCGGGATATCCGATGTTTAATGTTCTCGTCAGCACTTTTATATTTGTGTGTGTGGCACATGAAATTTCTCAGATCACTAATGATCTAGCACAGATTGTGGTTCCTAAAGATAACTCAACTCTGCTGAAAAGGTTGCTATGCGTAGCTGGATTTTTTTCTGGACTCCTCTTCTTCTCAGCAATGCAAGATCAGTCAAGGCATTAACTTGAAAAGATTCTTGGAAACTTTCTTCAGGTTTACTTTGTGTCTGCCTGAACAAAAATTCTCAACTGGAGGTACAAGAAGACATTTAAATTAAGTGTGTGGAAAATGTATATAGTACAAATGTACATATTTTGTGTGGAAATAGTCTTCTCAAATAATCTGAGAAACAAGAATGCACTGTACAGAATTGCATGTGAAAATGAGTCTTTTCTACTGGATATATGTTTCTGTTTACATATCTGTTTAAACGTGACACGAAGAAGTGAAGTTAAATGGTTTAGCAATATCATGTGCGTATCACGGAATTCACTTTTTACCTTGGGTCAGCCGAACGAAGAGTGGCTGTTACTGGAGTACTGCCTATACCTAACACATGCTGTCATCGTTCTCATCAAGGAACAAAAAAGAGCAAACTTGTGATCCCTTGTTAATGGTCACCTTTAGCTGATGTGAAACATGAAGTTACTGGTAAACCAGGGCATTTTTCTGAACAAAATGGTAATTTTTTGTTTAGAAATTAGTATTTGGGGTGGATATAGTGTATGTTATATGAAACCCTTTATACATGGAAATAAAAATCATCACCAATTCAGTGATTTAAGATTATATACAAGTTTACATAGTATTTTAGGGCTTTTTTTTTTTTAGTAATTTAAGATGTTTTCAGCAAATACGGTGAATTCTGAGGTGAATTTTTTTTATAAAGAATTCTTTTTCCCTAAAATTGTTTGCTTTTTCATAAATTTTTCACTAATTCATTTAACTATGTACACTTCTCTGTAAAATCCCAGTGAACAACAATGAATAACTTTCAGAGACTCAGTTCAAGATGTTGAACTTTTGGAAGACCTCCAGCCTTTTCCAGTCAGATGAAATCCCATCGTATCCACTCCAAATGGGAGAACAGGGGAAGGGTGATCTTCAAACCTCTGTCTGAATTTGTAGGTGACCTCGAATGAGATGTCATTAGGGAACTGGTGCCATATTCTATCCTGTAATAATATTTTCATGTAAAAGGATGCAAGTCAAGGATGCAAGTCAACGTGTTGACATCAGGAGGAGGAGGGATTGAGTGGTCAGTCTGGCTGCATGCAGATGGTGGAGTCTCAGAATTACAAATGAAGAGATTGGAGCTGTTCGGAGGAACCTTTTTCCCCATCCTTTCTAGCAGTGCCCATCTTTCTTAGTAACTCTTTCCTTTAGCATAAAAAGTAAAATCGAAAGAGCCCTTCAGCGTGGCAGTGACAAGCTGTAATTTATGTTCCTTTTATTCAGTGAAGTTATGGTCATTTCTTCACTGTTTGTGGTTTCAGTTCAAGTGATAGTTTGACCTCTAGTTGCCTTTTAATTTTATTTTTCTACTGATTACTTGTTAGCAGTCAAAAAGATGAGCACAATATTGTTTTCTAAGCATATGTGCAATTATGTACGATTATAAACAATATGAATCCTAATTTGTACCATATGTACATGTGTTTCACTTTATCCCAGTTAAAAAATTGAATTCAATCTTGCAGCCACCAATGACTGCAAAAAAAAATTATGAAAAGAATGGCTTAATTATTTTTTTTTTTGGTGGAGAACAGTTTATTTTAAAGAATGACCAGTCATTCATCATAAAAAAGAAAAAATAAATCATTCACTTCCCCCAGACTCAGCAGTTTTAGTAAGTCTGCCAACTATTTTGAAGCTATTGGAAAGCTACTCAGCTGTTTGTTCTTTGTGTGCATTACTTCCAACGGTTGGAAGTTTGACCTCCTTCATCCGTATGAATGGAAGAAATGGTATAGGTGAACGCTGGAGTGGGGGACAGGACACTTAACCTTCATCTATGCCAGTATTAGGAGCAATGGGGAACTGTGAGTTTGAGGGATAATTTTTGTTTTGTTCTTCACAACTTAACTATTGTAGATATAATTTTATTTATCTGTTGTACAGACTTGGTTAAAAGATTTATTTTTAATGTTTGAAATAATGCACTTGTTTACTATTACTGTATGTGGGATAAATATATTTTCTTTTCAGGTTATGTAAAAATATGACGTAATTTAAACATTAAATAAATGTGCTGTGGATGCTTATTTTTGTAATGGGAGCAGCATCAATTAAGTAAAAACTTCTTGCTTGGCTCTAGCTGGGCTCCAGTTCACTATTGTGCCTACCTTAAATCACAGATTAGCATTGCAGTTTCTCCAAAGTGCTATTCTGAATACTAGTACTTCAAATTAAGGGCTTAATTAATTCACTTGTATCACAAATGATTTCAGATGCAATGCAGGAAGAAAGATTCTTCTGCAGTAAATTGCACTGTCCCAGGTCAGATGAAATTACAGCCAAAACCACCCCTGGAGCTCAGAGGACTTAGAACTCCACAGCAGAGGTGGCAGATACTTTTTCCCGTTGGTTACAAGGTAGAAATGCTGTGGCAGCACTGTGCGTGAAAGCAGAGGAACTGACTTTTGGCTTTTCTTCAGTCTGGCAACATGAAGAAACCCATCCTTAAGATTTGTTTGGGTTAAGCAATTTAGCTTTTAATTTAGGTACTTAAGTCCCATGCTAAAGAGAAGAAGGGGCTTCTTACTCAAAGGATTCAGAGTGGTAGTTCATGTCCCCAAAGCTCCTTGTATAATCGGGGAGACAACATCTAACGTGGGCACCTGAACTAAGCGGTGCAAATACTCTCCATCCTTTCCAGTTACTCCACCTATTGCGGCATCTCCCCCAGCTAAACAGAAACCCCGCACAATCAGTTCCACTTTCATTCTTGGACACCATCCAGCATCGCTGCCCATAACATTAACAGCTGTAACACAAAGTTGTTCAGGCCTCACTATGTAAAATAACCAGGCAACAGCATCACTACTTCATGTTTTCCTATTTATTAGATTTTACATTTCATATATTTACAAAGACATCAGTAGTGCTTTCTACTTAATTTGGTTGCAACCGTCACTTAATCAATACAGTATCAGTTCATCCTCTCATTGTACATCGTTAAAAGAGGCTGTGAATTTACTGTTTTAACTATCATCACTTTTAACTTACTCTTTAGCCATTACATGTCTTTAGCCAGCTTTATAAATCTATGCTTCCATAGTAATTGCTTTAGTAAGTAAAAATAAATATTTTGTTATTAAACTTACCTCAAATAAATGAAACTTTCAATGATAAAATAGTTCAGGTGTGCTTAATACCCAAGACACACACCTACATCATTAGATTATTTTCAGAATAAGTGGAGCACCCACTGGTACAAACTGATTCTTTATGCATGTATATAACAGTTAAAGAAACTCCCTTAAATATATTTATTTGCACTGTTACACATTAATACAAATAAGATGGGAGCGGCTCAACCGGTAGCTAGCTGATTGTCATGTCATCCTCAAGTTAGCAGAAATTGTTATGATCCAAAATCAATACTATTTACAAAGTTTAGTCTTACATTGCATTAAAAATTATTATTTAAAATCCATTCCATTCATTTCTGTTTCAAAGCACTGACAGCTCATACATTTGAAAATAGTAGTAAAAACCAAATGCTGACTGTACTCAAATTTTTTCACAGCTTGGATAAAAGATGTATATTTTTAATTTACTATAAACCTCAGCGTGCGGTTTTCTAATTCACTTTTCACCGATAACCATCCAAGCTGCTGGAAAAAAGGAGGGGTCTCTTTTAGGAGGCTGATCGACTGATGGAATGTCTTCCCTGGTACCTTTTGGATGAGGTAGGTGTGATGCACCCCACTTGGAAAGTAAGTAGGAATGGCTTTTTAGTCCAACTTTCGGAAACTGACTTAGTTTTTCAGCTTGAGCTGCCTCTCCCAGTGTAATAACCCCTGGCACCGTTCCTATGGCTAGATACAGTCATCAACGTAGTCCGTGGGTTGTGCTTATCATATAGGGCAGCCTCACAAACTCTGCTTAAGGCTTGACAATATATACAAGTGCGTACGATGTACTAAGCACTGATTATATACTTTGCTGCAATAGTTATCATAGTTGTTGCTCAAAATGTGCCTAAAAAGCAGCTCTGGACTTTTTTTAACTACCTGCCGAGGTGCTGCATTCAGGTCCAAACCTATAAACACATTATGTTCATTTTTAAGCAAAGAAAATAAGGTTTTGTGTTTTGAAGGAACAGGGTCATAACTGTAAAAAGAAAAAAAAAAAAAGGCCAGCGACTACTTTGGTCCTTCTACAAACTCTAATAACCTTATTTTACGGTTTCTTAAATTAGTCAGTTTGCCTAAATTGCCTAAATTACTCAGAGTTTCTCTTAGCAGAAACCTCAGCTAAAGAAATGTCGCCAGCATTTAGCGTATTTAAAGCAGACGCAGCTTTCTGCTTACAATGCAATGTCCTGATGAACATACAGCTTCTGAAAGAGAAAATATTACAGAAAAAAAGACAAAGCATAAGTGTCAGCCTAAAACGGTATGATGCTTTGAGGTAAAAACCCCAAGAACTGTTGGTGTGTGCTGTTACAGCTGGAGACCCCAAGTCCTGTGTTACGCGGTATTTGAGGATTTAAAGAAGCATCAGAAAAAATCAGTCAGAATACCCAGAAAAGCATCAGGAGATACATTATCACCATCTATTGAAAAAAATAGGAAACCTCCATTCAGATCCTTTTAACAAAGTCCACATTATTAAACTTTCGGCTGCATAGACAAATGCCTCTCAAAGTAGCCACCTCCCAGGAATTATCAATTTCATCAACTCCTTTTCAAGATGCTAAAAAGTAAGCCTGGGTTTTTTGGATAGCTAGTTCTTCCACAACTCTCTTTGCTCCAGAAAGAACAGAGAATGTGGAGGATATAAAAAATAAACCGCACTGGAGCATCGGGAATATCACAAAAAAAAATGTAAAGTGTATTTTTGAAGCGTTAAAAGTTAGTCTGTGTATACTGTAACAAATTTACCCTTGTTTATTTGCAGACATTAATTTCTGCCTACAGTAGTTTGTAACAGTTTCTTCTAACATAACCAGATGAATGAATGGACAGATTTTAAATGTTTTATTGCTTACAAGTTGTCAAATGGGTAAATATCCGGTAAAGAAACAGAAATCCAATTTTCAACAGGAATAGTTTTAGGTTTTTTGGTTTGGGTTTTTGGTGTTTTGCTCTGGTTGGTTTTGTTTTTTTTTTCCCCAAAATAACTGCTCATTACATTTTGATAATCTCTACAAAATTAATGCCTAATAAATCTGGAATACTACTTCTGAGCCTCACCATATTGCACAAGTTTCCGTGCTTATACACTACTGCTTTTCGTGTGCACACATAAGGCAGTTCTATCAGCCCACTGAACACAGCCTGAAATCCTTTCAACCTGGTGCTTATTTTGAAGTTTTGATTTCCCTGTTAAAACTTTCAGGAGACATCACAAGACAGAATAAAGTTTGGTATTTATTAATACATATATTTGAAAGATTATTTTCTGAATGTAACAAATATAAAAAGTTATCAGTGTTTACAAATTGTCAAAAATGTCCGAAGTACAAAAGGATACAGTACATAAGTTATATGGAAGTGATTGTACTCTCCGGCACTGAAATCGTCTCAATACTATGGGCATGCACAATATACACCAGAAAAACTCATGCATCAATCAGAACAAATAAGGAAATAAGACAATTTGCTGCCTTCTCCGATTACAAATTCATCGCTTCTGTTAGTTTTCTTTCCTCAGGGATACCATTTACCTGCAAATAGATGAGAATTTAGATAATCCATCTAGTGGCAGACGATGCTTCAACACTTCTGAACTGTCCACTGGTAGCACAGCACATCAATAGTATTTATCAGTCCTTTATCAACAGCCACACTGGAGAAACACGACAAGTACAACCGGGACCAAAAGACAACATATACATGAAAAAGCTCTGCTTGCTTTCTTCTGGGAAGGGAGAGATCTGGGAAAAGATTGTTTAACTGGAAATTTATCTTTCTATTTGGGATCTAACAGACTTCATAGGGAGACTGTGAAGCTCAAAGTGGAAAAATGCAGTATACGGTGTACATGTACTATTTAGTCTTTTGCATTATAGTACTCTCCTATAAACTTTTTCATCTGAGCATCTTAAAACGTCCTCATGAATTCTGCCAATCGACAGACAATTAAAACTTAATATGCCTTTTCATATTGGAGACCGGTAGTGATTTTCAGCAGTGTAATATAAACATTAGAAGTGAGTTGTCACCTTTCATACAATTCTTTTGCAGTTATTGTTTTAACTTTGAGAAACAGCCAAGCATTATGTCAGCTATTAAATCTGCATTGTTATACAAGGTTAAAAACAAATTGTTTCCAATTGGGGATTCAGATATTCTTGAAGAGGATAGTGGTTATTAGACTCTTCAAATTATTAAGTATGGTCTACTGAAGCTTTAAAATAGACATATCTTCTTTTACGGTAGTGACTGATAGTATGTTAATAATCCTGAGTATATTATTGGGAATTTCCTGCAGGACAGGAAGAAAATTAAACAATGTATGTCTAGTTCTATAGGTTTTTTGGCCTTAAGTGTTTTAGTGCTGTAAATTTCTTATTTGAACAGATCAATAAAATTGATTGCTAAGTTTGTACCGATGCTACTAAAAATCTTAGGAGCACCTGAATTTTGGTTTACCTCATAACATTCTAAAAATCTAACCTTCTGACAACACGAGTCAGAGATACCCTTTAGAAGACAAACTGCAAGAGGCACATGCCATCATGTCACGCAAGTGCTTGCAGTGTCATCTGCACTTCTGAGTGATGAAGGAAAGTGTCATTGTAAACTAAGAGAAAAGGAGGAAACATTTGTCCCAAATATTTTCTTTCCCCCCCGATTTCTGAGAGGTTGTCACAGGCAGCATCTGTGATGAATATGAAAGAACAGGTGTATTCTACCAAAATAATGTACTACAGAAAATACAGACATGGGAGGATTTTTAAGATCTATTTTTATGGCAGTTCTTCAGCGTGACTTGCAAGCGACAAACCCAATACTAGCTTTTATTTCATACCTTTAGATAAATTTCTCACTGCTGTCAACATACGGCATTACTAGGTGATTTTAACTTTTTAACTGCAAGACAGACTGGAGTACTTGTAACAAGACAGCCATAATGGAAGAGCTGAACCGTGTGACATTTTTATTCTGCCTTCTAAATGCCAGCAGTACTGGGTGTTAAGAGCTATGCTAAATGTCGACCCAAACCAGTGCTGGAGGCTCTGGATGGATACTGCCATTTCCAATACATGTACAAAGCAGCACACAAATAGCAAAGCGAGCAGAACTGCAGTCAGGTTGTTTGGGGTTTTGTTTGTTGTTTGTTTTTTGGTTTTTTTTTTAATAAATCTGTTTTTAATTTCCAGATAACAAAAAAGACTACCACATGGGCAGAAGCATCTTTTAAATACTTGCCTCAAATCTTTGAAATGTTGTCATACGAAATTCTCCTTTAATCCCCGAAAGCAGTAATGAAGAAGAAGGATTTTGAATGAAAAGAGTTTCTCATGTAACTCCTAAGTTAAAACAAGTCTTCCTCTTGGAGCTGTAGTTCCCATATTATGTTCAATACATATATAGAGAGAGTTTTGCCTAAATACGTCTTTGAATATTCAAAAATTATTTTCTACATTTTCCTTGTGTGATCCTTATCCCCTTTCACATGGCTACAGCTGTAGCTTTTTCTCTGACCTGATACTCCACCTAGAGAGAACAATCAGCCTTAGTTGACACTCTGATGGGATCATTCATGACCTCAGTCAGTACATCAGGATTTGTGGAAATGATGTAAAAGTGATGACTAAGACACGGGAAACCTGTGGCATGGATATGTGCCTCACCACAGACGTTCCAATATCAAGTCTTTAAGTTTAGTAACAGCAATAAAGAGCTCCTTCTTCAGAGCTTAACTAGTATTGGTGGGAACCAGAAATTTTGATTTCCTATCAAGTTTTAAGGAATCTGGACAGCGTAACCACATTTGGGAATCCGGCTGTGGCTTCATGTTGTAACAGAAAATTATTTCCATGAGGAGGTTTCCAACTTAGCTGTACCAGATTCCAGTGTCTCATGCTGAGTCCCAACATTAACATTTCTCCAACTTGCTCAATCAATCCCATCCCAAAATTGTCACTGCTGTATCAAAAAAAAAAAAAATCTACTACTACTAAAAAATCTACTTTACTATATTTGAAAATAGTTTCCACTGTCCATAGACTGTATGTGTTTTGACTAGTGATTCCTCTGCACTGGTCACTTAATAGTTACAGTATTTTCTCAGTACTGACCTCCACTCTGCTGCTGTGGAATCCGAGTCTGATGCGGCAGGTTCCTACAAAAAACAATGTAATATCTTTAATGCTTCCATACAAAGTCTGAAATATATTATGCATGAAAGTTTAGTATTTAAACTTCTTTTTTTTGCTTATGAAGCAATAATCCATTTTCACTATGCAAATACAGTTGTCAAAAGGTTAGCTCAGTCAATGAAATAAAGAAAATTAGTGTTAAGGGGTAGTTCCTATTACTTCACTCGTCACCGAGGTTCAAAGGCTCAGACTTGGTGAATCGCCAGAGCTAACAAGGGTCACTGCAGGTTTCTGATGTTATGCAAAGTTTGCTCTCCATATGTGATGAACAGAGAAAAGCTGACAGTCTTTTCCACTTAATTATTGACTGTGGAATGAGTGAATGGTCAGCTAGTTTTACACATCGGACCAGTTCACTTACCAAGGTAAAGTTACATTTTTGTGTCCTGCTTAAGTGTCTATTTTAACAGCTACCAGATATTAAGGTTGTTTTAGAGTAAGGAATTAGGGGTTGGAATGCAGGTGAAGCAGATAAAAACTTTTATGTACAACATAAGAAAGCCTTTGGCACAGTCATAAAAAATTGTTATTCTGAATAGAGAAGAAACTGTAAAATACAGGGTAGAACACTTTGCAGCAGTTATACAAGGGGTAATTTATACAGCCGTACTTTCTGGAGAACTTAGCTTTGGGACAGGGAGAAGAAAACACTCTTCTAGCATGTATCTACATCATGAAGGGAATTCAGGGTAAGCATGTGTAAATCAGGGCCAAGTTAGGGCTGGCACTGGACCAGTATCACTGGGGCCGTGCAGGCCTGCCTGCCGAGGAGTTACCGACTGGGGCCAGTGTCATAGCACGGCACCGAAAAACAATGCCAGCCACTTCGGAGACCACCACGCATTGGATCTGCTCAACCCCGGATACCTCAACCAAACCTTTCTAGAAATACCTTTTTTCTACAGCACAACCGACTTGTCCGAATTAGAACACGTGCAAAGCACCAGATGGGTCTGTCTTGATAGTTTCCTTAAACTACCGATAAATGAACTTTAAGGAACAGAAATGAATATTTTTCTGGCTTCTGCCTTGGAGGGAGGCTGGCAGCAATGGAAACAGCTGAGACCTCTGAACGTCATCGTTGGCAAGTCTGTGCTTACTGTCTGTGTAATGGAATATGCTCTTCTGTTCAATGTTAACATTTCAAACATAAACCACGTGTGACAGGTACACCAGTAAATACTTACAAAGTCTGGATTTTCTGGTATGGAACTACCAACCTGGTGGTAGTTTTATATGAGAACTCCAAAGACATGGGCTAAGAGGTAGGGTGTCTAAAATAGAACAGTTTTAATTGATTCCTCTGTCAAAAGTAGTTTTTCCCCAAAATACGCAGAAATGTAACTGTTCCACGCAAAGCTTCTTGCCAAGCGTTCAGACTGAACCCCAGCCATTTAATTTTATAACAGAAAGCCTTTCTTTCTGCTTGAAATGCAAACGTCAGAGCAATCTTGAACTACAGAGCCATTACTGATACCTCCATAATAAACACACGTCAGATGACAAGCACTGGAATCCATAGTTAAATCGTGTAACATAATGAGTATCAAAAACTAAAATAAAATCTAAATACTCACTGCTGTGTTTGCATCAGTGGCATACTGGTATTATCGTAGGTGTCTGTGTGAAGGGCTGGTACAATCTCCCCAGTAACCGGGTGAAACACAGGCAGCGTTGAAAGCGGCCATGCTATCTCTCTGTTTTTAGACATGTCACGAAGCTCTTTGGTTGATTTCTGTATAGCGCTGTGGTGCACCAACTGGATGCTATGCCAAAAGGAAATAAAATAGTAAATACGTATTTTAAATGCTCTATCAAAATGGATAGACTTTTACAATTATTACTTTTCTTAAAAGTACAAGGACTTTGATGCACGCTACAGACTCTATAGTGCTGCAATTATGGTAAACCTTTACAAAGTTAATTTAATAAATATTGGATTTATTTAATTTTTAAGGCAGTAATTATTCCATTAGATTCTGCTGTCTAGATAAGTATTTTTCATAGGATCCAAGACTCTGCAATTTGCTGCTAACGTTCCATTTATTTGCTGCAGTTAAAATAAAAGTTTTGGTTAACTCCTGATTTTTGCCGTAGATTCATAAAAAACTCATAGATTAATTTTAAAACACTCCATAGTATAGGCACTGGAGACCTCCTAAGGTATTTGTTCCCCTGTCCACTGCCTTTAAGATATAGGCTAGGAAGTCCAATAACCAGGAGTATAAATTATATATTAACGTATTTACTCTAACAGCACTATTTTATTTTGAATTGACAGTCATTAATTTCAAACCCTTTTTATTCTGGTTTTCTATCCTTGCCAAGACTCTGATTTAAAAGCAGCTTTCACATTTATGAATTAAACCATGGATTAGAGAGAATGAAAGAAGATTATGACACACATGTATGAAGCATGACAAGCTACTGAGAATGAAAATTAAATGGTAAAAAGAAAAATAACAGGAAAGAAGACACTTACTCTGGTGTTTGCATGTTTCTCTTTTCCCTAAAAACAAAACAAAATTTATGAATTAAATAATAGCATTGATAGTTGGAACATTAAATCTATCTGATGATGAAAATAGTACATGATGTAGAAATGCTGACAAGGTTATTGCTAAACGCAACTTGGCAGCATTTGCAACTGGGTTTGTGATGAGGCTTTGATGAACGCACGTATAGAGATGTGAGACGATGACAGACACACGCACAGACGCACACACACAGAGAAATGAAAAGGCAAGTTAAAGAACAAGCTTCTGGCTAAAATAAATTCCGTGACAAAATGAAATTGTAGTTTGTGTAAGAAATGGCAGAAATTACGTTACTTGCTGCTTTCCTTTTATGTGTTTTTCTTTTATAGTATGTCTAAATTCAGTTCATATCCTCAACCAGATTTATTTTATAAAAGTTAGCATTTTAGAAATTACTTAATATTTTCCTGAATCAATGATCCTTTATTAGTAATTTATTTGTTCGGGGCATTTTGGAGAGCTGTGCGTATGTGGAGATTTTGTGGAGTTTTGTGCATATATTGAGATTTTTAATCCTTTCAACTAGAACAATTAAAGGCCCTATATCAATTCTCTTGGAAATTACTGTATGTGCTTAGATGAGATATAGTTCAATATTTCAAGCAGATATCTTTTGGCCTGTTTTAAATGTTTTTAATGAACTGAATGGAATTCTTCCAACAAATATTCTTCTGTGCATTATAAATCTTAGAAAAATCTACAATTACTTATTAGTGTGTTAAAGTACTCACACTCCTTCCCGTCGGCAGCACATGATATAGGCAAGTATTAGAAAAAGCACCAGTGCTATTGCCGAGGGCACTGCCAGTGTAATTAGGAAATCCGAGTAATAGTCTCTGCTTTTCAGTGTATCAGAAGGTGGCTTGTACTCTCCACCATCGGGTAATATCCCCTCTCCACGAATCACTTCCTGAAAGGTGGAAACTTGTTTTGTATTGTCAACCTGATACCCAGAAAAAAAAAAAAAAGAAGAAAAAAAAAGACAATTATACAACAAAGTAACAGAGTGTAAAACCAGGCAGTATTTATCCAGCCATAACATATAAGAGAATCCATATCACACTTGACAAATTCTGTACAATTTCATCCACTCACTTTTTTTTAACCGATAAAACTTTACATTTCTTTGAAAGCTTCTCACCAATGTGGTAAGTAATATCACTTTATTACTTTGTATCACATTATTACTTTATTTTGTGTCTACCAGAGATATTACCTTTTTTACAGATTAATTTTAGAGATAAGTCACACAAATAGTATTTGAGTAAAAATGCTGTGAATGTTTTTATGCAAACTAATTATTTGATACTGATTTCTTTTGAATGAGTTAATCCATTTCCTACCAGTCTTCCCAAATAACAACACTGCCCTCTCTTGTATGAAGGTGGTAGAGATGAAGAGTGGAGTACCTATGGATTTTCTTCCTCCTTCTGCCTATTGAGCTTCGCATCCCGTGCTCAGAAAAGCAAGAAGCATGAACCGAGCTGCTGAGGACTGAGCACCTTCATTGCCCCCACCCGACGCAGGAAGCACCCCGACATGAGATGTGCATTTAGCTGATCAGAGCCAGAGTTCCAAGGCTTTTCTACTTCCTACTTCAACTAACATCCAGAAGGCTATTCTCCTGGTCAAAAGTAATTTTTTATTTATTTTTTTATGTCTCTGTATAATGTTCCAAGAAATACAACCTTTTTTTGCTACTGAATTTCCTATTGCATTTAATTGACTGCCTTTCCCACGTGACTTTTCAATTTTCTGCCTCCATTTTTTTGTTATTTTCAGTTAGATATTACTGTTAAATTACAGGGTTAGTTTTAAAAGTGTCTCCAGATCATTAATGAAAATAAATTATATTTGCCTACATGCTTGACCTTTTGCCTGACTGTTCATTGAGAAATCCTGCAACTGATGGTCATTTCTTTATAATTTACACTTTAAGTCACAAAATGCTGTATTAAAACTTATGCAATGGATGAACAGGTTTTCACGGAACTCTACAAATAATATTATGTTGAGCATGTATACACATGTGTATATATTTTTTTAAAGGCAGTTTGACAAAAATTAATTTATGCATTTTTCACTCAATAAATTGTGCAGTATATCTTATGTTATGAATCACAGAATCACGAATGGTCAGGGTTGGAAGGGACCTCTGGAGATCATCTAGTCCAACCCCCTGCCAGAGCAGGGTCACCTACAGCAGGTTGCACAGGACGGCGTCCAGGCGAGTTTTGAATGTCTCCAGTGTGGGAGACTCCACAGCCTCTCTGGGCAGCCTGTGCCAGTGCTCTGCCACCCTCAAAGTAAAGAAGTCCCTCCTCATGTTAAGATGGAACTTCCTATGTTCAAGTTTGTGCCCATTACCTCTTGTTCTATCACTGGGCACCACTGAAAAAAGACTGTTCCCATCTACTTGGCACCCTCCCTTTAAGTATTTTCTTTTCTCTAGACTAAAAAGTCCCAAATCCCTCAGCCTTTCCTCCTGAGAAAGATGCTCCAGTCCCCTAATCATCTTTGTAGCCCTTTGCTGGACCCTCTCCTGGCTGCTTAGCTGCATCTCAAGCCCTAAGCAGATGCACAAAAAAGATGTGTGCAGCCACTGATGTGGCTGTCAGAAGCCCATACACAGTGTGAGAAGAAGCTATCAGAAAGCAGCGTTAAGAGGAAGCATGTATTAAGTTGCCCCTCTTTTCAGTATTTGGGACCCACAAGCTTAAATCTACTCTTTGACTTAGGTGCTAATTGCCAACATCATCTCACAGAAAGTGGGAGGAAGAGGATGTGACGGTTGTATTTTCACTCACTGGTCTCTGTCATGGTTATGGGAAATGGAGCTCAACGCCCTCCCAGTCCATGAATCTTGGGGGATTTCCTGCCCCTTGGCTCGCCTTGTGAAAAGCAGGCTGTGATTAGATAGAGGGAAGCACGGCTCCGGTTTCTCTTTGATCCACCAGGTTACAGCAGGCAGCAGCAATGCTGTTGGCAACCGTAAAGCCCCCTAAGACCACTTAAATTCAGTTATCATGGCGTGCTGCCAAAGCAAGTGCCAAGTTCAAGAAGGCTGGGTTATAGGCTGCTGTAGGAAATTACGCTTCTCTCTGAGAGCCTGTTCCTGGTACACAATCTCTGTTTTTCTCAAAACAGCACGACAACACTGCTTCACGATTAGTTTATGAGCCACTGTTACTATCAGCCGTTTTTTCTGGAAAAGTACTCCCAATCAGCTGCTCTTCATTCTGCATGGGTCCTGTTAATTATTCTTGCTTAGTGCACTACTCCTCTGTGTGTTTCACCACACTCAGTATGAAAAATTTCTTCCTTATATCTAGCCTGAATCTAACCTCTTTTAATTTAAAACCATTACCCCTTGCCCTATCACAACAGGCCCTGCTAAAAAGTTTGTCCCCATCTTTCTTATAAGCCCCCTTAAAGTACNGTCCTGTTAATTATTCTTGCTTAGTGCACTACTCCTCTGCTGCTCCTTTTGAAATTCACCCTGTTTTCTATGGCTGTTTCTCCAATTTCGCAAGACCTTTCTGAATTCTGTCCTGTTCTTCAGTGCACCTGCAGATCCTTTCAGTTTCATGGGGCCTGCAAATTTAATTTAATAGAATTATAGAATAGTTGGAAGGGACCTTTAAAGGTCATCTAGTCCAAACCCCTACAATGAGCAAGCATATCTTCAACTAGATCAGGCTGCTTAGGGCCCCGTCCAACCTGACCTTGAATATTTCCAGGGATCTACCACCTCTCTGGGCAACCTGTTCCAGTGTTTCACCACACTCAATATGAAAAATTTCTTCCTTATATCTAGCCTGAATCTAACCTCTTTTAATTTAAAACCATTACCCCTTGCCCTATCACAACAGGCCCTGCTAAAAAGTTTGTCCCCATCTTTCTGATAAGCCCCCTTTAAGTACTGGAAGGCTGCAATAAGGTCTCCCCGGAGCCTTCTCTTCTCCAGGCTGAACAACCCCAACTCTCTCAGCCTGTCCTCACAGGAGAGGTGTTCCATCTCTCTGATCATTTTTGTGGCCCTCCTCTGGACCCACTCCAACAGGTCCATGTCTTTCCTGTGCTGAGGGCTCCAAAGCTGGACACAGTACTCCAGGTGGGGTCTCACCAGAGCAGAGTAGAGGGGGAGAACCGCCTCCCTCAACCTGCTGGCCACGCTTCTTTTGAAGGTTGGCCTTCTGGGCTGCAAGCACACATTGTCAGCTTTACATCCACAAGTACCCCAAAGTCCTTCTTGGCAGTCCCTTCATCCCCCAGCCTGTATTGATACTGGGGGTTGCCCCGACCCAGGTGCAGGACCCTGCACTTGGCCCTGTTGAACCTCATGAGGTTTACACAGGCCCACGTCTTGAGCTTGTCCAGGTCCCTCTGGATGGCATCTTGTCCCTCAGGCATGTCAACCACACCACTAAGCTCGGTGTTGTCTGAAAATTTGCTGAGGGTGCACTTGATGCTACTGTCTATGTCGTCAATGAAGTTATTGAACAGTACTGCTCCCATTACAGACCCCTGAGGAACACCACTTGCAACTGATCTCCATCTGGACATTGAGCCATTGACTGCCACCCTCTGGATGCGAGCATCCAACCAATTCCTCATCCACCGAACAGTCTACCCATCAAATCCGTATCTCTCCAATTGAGGGAGAAGGATGTCATGGAGGACCTTACAGAAGTCCAGATAGGCAACACCCGTAGCTCTTCCTTTGTCTGCTGATATAGTCACTCCATCATAGAAGGCCACTAGGTTGGTAAGGTAGGACTTGCCCTTGGTGAAGCCATTCTGGCCGTCTCAAATCACCTCCCTGTCCTCCATGTGCCTTTGCAGAGCTTCTAGAAGGATCTCGTCCATGATCCTCCCAGGCACATGAGGTTGACAGGTTAGTAATTCCCAGGGTTCTCCTTTATATCCTTTCTAAAAATGGGTGCAATGTTTCCCTTTTTCCAGTCACTGGGGACTTCACCTGACTGCCATAACTTGTCAAATATCATGGAGAGCGGCTTGGCAACTACACCAGCCAATTCCCTCAGGTCTGTGGGATGCACTCGTCAGGTCCCATAGACTTATATACGTTCATGTTCCTTGAGTGGTCACGAACCTGGTCTTCTCTTAGAGTGGGAAGGACTTTTCTTACCCAGCCCCTGCCTTGCAGTCCATCCACTCAAGAGGTGTGGAGAGACAGATTGCCAGTGAAGACTGAGACAAAAAAGTTATTGAGTACCTCCACCTTCTCGTCCATGTTACCAGTTTGCCAGTCTTGCTCATTGGAGGTGGCGGGTACACTTTCTCTGACCTTCCTTTTCCAGTTGACATACCTGTAGAAGCCCTTATTATTTTTCATGTCCCTTGCCAAGTTCAGCTCCATCTATGCCTTGGCCTTCCTGACCCCATCCCTTCACAACCAGGCAGCATCCCTATACTTTTCCCAGAATACCTGTCCCTGCTTCCACTGCCTGTGCACTTCTCTCTTGCCCTTTAGTTTGACCAGCAGGTCTTGACTCAGCCATCCTGGTCTCTTGTCTTCCTTTCCTGATTTCTTACACCTGGGGATCAAGAGCTCTTGAGCTTTATGGAAAGCATCCTCAAAGATCTACCAGCTCTGTTCTGCTCCCTTGTCCCCAAGGGTGGTTTTCAGGAGGTCCTATTGACTAACTCCTTGAAGAGTTGGAAGTTTACTTTCCTAAAATTCAGGGTCCAGACTTCACTCCTTGCCTGACCCACACCCCTCAGGACTGCAAACTCCATCAGTGCATGATCACTGCAGTCCAGGCTCCTTCCAATCTTGATGCCACCAATTGGCTCACTTGCGTTGGTGACCATCAAGTCCAGTATCCATCTCCTCTGGTGGGGCTGTCTATTACCTGGCTTAAGAAGTTATCTTCAATGCACTCCAGAAGTCTCCTGAATTGCCTACAGCTCACCATGCTACCCTTCCAGCACGTTGGGGTGGCTGAGGTCCCCCAGCAGGATGAGAGCCTGTGAGCGCAATGTCTCCTGTAGCTGGAGTAAGAAGGCTTCATCAATAGGCTCCCCTTGATCAGGTGGCCTGTAGTAGACACCAACCACAAGGTTCCCTTTGTTGCCTCAGTCTCTAATTCTTACCCATAACCTTTCAACCTGCTCGTGGCTATTCTTCAGAGACAGCTCTTTACAGTCTATCCATTTCTTGATGCAGAGGGCAACCCCTCCACCCCTCCTTCCTCTCCTGTCCCTTCTAAACAGCCTGTAGCCATCAACAGCCAGACTCCAGTCATGGGATTCACCCCTCCAAGTTTCAGTAACAGCAACTAGGTTGTAGCTTTCCAGTAGCACAGTGGCTTCCAGCTCCTCCTGTTTGCTGCCCATGCTGCATGCATTGGTGTAGAGGCACTTCAGCTGGGCTGTCGGCCATGTCACCTTCTTAGAGGAACACCCCTAAATTCCTTTGAAGCATTTCAGTGGTGTTTCCCTGTTGGCTCCTATTATCTCAGGAGCCTCTGGCTCATCTCCATAAGACTTCAAGTGTGCTGCAGTGCAGCCAGCATGTCTCAGAGCAACAGGCTGAGCACATTCCATCATCCAGCTTATTAATGAAGAATAGCAAGGAATTATTAATAATTCTGCTATGATTATGGCTATCCAACCAACTCTCCACTAGGTCCTAACTTCATCTAGGCCATGTTCCTGAGCTTGCTTATGACACAGTATCAAAAAGCCTTAACAAAAAGAAATAACATCTGCTGCTATACCTCTATTCTACTTTCTTGTAGAAGGAAATCAAAGACTTGACACAGTTTGTTCTTGATGAAGACTGACTTCCTTCTACTGTTTTTCAGGTGCTGGTAAGTATTGCTGTGTACACATGTACCTTTTGCAATTTCTCTACAGAAAGCAAAT
>VUYV01000012.1:9069248-9101968 GCA_008711295.1 Anarhynchus alexandrinus
GTTGGGGTGGCTGAGGTCCCCCAGCAGGATGAGAGCCTGTGAGCGCGATGTCTCCTGTAGCTGGAGTAAGAAGGCTTCATCAATAGGCTCCCCTTGATCAGGTGGCCTGTAGTAGACATCAGCCACAAGGTTCCCTTTGTTGCCTCAGTCTCTAATTCTTACCCATAACCTTTCAATCTGCTCGTGGCTATTCTTCAGAGACAGCTCTTCACAGTCTATCGTTTCTTGATGTAGATGGCAACCCCTCCACCCCTCCTTCCTCTCCTGTCCCTTCTAAACAACCTGTAGCCATCAACAGCCAGACTCCAGTCATGGGATTCACCCCTCCAAGTTTCAGTAATGGCAACTAGGTCGTAGCTTTCTAGTAGCACAGTGGCTTCCAGCTCCTCCTGTTTGCTGCCCATGCTGCATGCATTGGTGTAGAGGCACTTCAGCTGGGCTGTCGGCCGTGTCACCTTCTTAGAGGAACACCCCTAAATTCCTTTGAAGCATTTCAGTGGTCTTTCCCCGTTGGCTCCTATTATCTCAGGAGCCTCTGGCTCATCTCCATAAGACTTCAAGTGTGCTGCAGTGCAGCCAGCATGTCTCAGAGCAACAGGCTGAGCACATTCCATCATCCAGCTTATTAATGAAGAATAGCAAGGAATTATTAATAATTCTGCTATGATTATGGCTATCCAACCAGCTCTCCACTAGGTCCTAGCTTCATCTAGGCCATGTTCCTGAGCTTGCTTATGACACAGTATCAAAAAGCCTTAACAAAAAGAAATAACATCTGCTGCTATACCTCTATTCTACTTTCTTGTAGAAGGAAATCAAAGACTTGACACAGTTTGTTCTTGATGAAGACTGACTTCCTTCTACTGTTTTTCAGGTGCTGGTAAGTATTGCTGTGTACACATGTACCTTTTGCAATTTCTCTACAGAAAGCAAATTAATCATAAATAATCTGGATATTCCTTTGAAAATAAGTATTTTCCAGCTTTCTAACAGCTTTCCTAATTTATAGTATATAGAAAGAAAGAGTTGGAAGTTATCTAATGGATTTTGTGTATGAATACCTTTTCTCATACTTAATACATTCTTTACATTGTACAAAAGCCTTTCATATCTCCTCTTGGGTAATGTCTGAAGTAGCTCAACAATCATCTCAGTTTATGTACCTTCACCATCTTTACTCAAACTTATCTGCAATGTTCTCTTTGAATACTATATCATTTCTTGATTTCCCTTACCAGAACTAAACAAAAATAGCCTTAAAAATCCTCTTTGGGAACTAAGACTCCTTCCATGGCAAATAGTCTAGTGTTTGGTCATTATTTTTCTTGTATTCGACTGAGAAGCACATTCCCATTTATTTTTATTTTATTATTCAACACTGTTTTCTTTTCTTTTTCTATTTTGCTTTTAACATAAAACATGTTTTAGACAATCTTCAGAAAGATTTTTTTAACAGCACATAAATACTGTTTAACTGGTCAGTGCTGTAGACTCAATATTTGAGAAAAAAAAATATACACACACATATTTTAGGAAAGCAAGTGTAACTAGCAGTATTAACACACTGAATTAACAAACTACACCTACCTAAATAATTCTCTCACTACTTTTAGTTCTGTAAGCCTTACAGTTCTCTGGCCATTTTTATAAATCACTACTACTGAAAATGAATATGGTGGTTTCACTGGTGCTCGACTCTAAGAGAGTTCAGCCCACACAGCAAAATCTTTTCACAATCTTAAGTGTGTCTGCTAGATGGAAAACAATGTCCATCAGTCGTGATAAAGTGGAATTTGGCAGAGCTGTCTTGCCAGGCTGGCAAAACTCTTACCTAAATCACATCTGGCATAAAATACTGTACTTCTACAAACATCATTTTTATGCAATAATAAAATAACTCACCAGAGAGATTTTACACCAGTCAATATGGAATTGAGTACGAAATTTTTTATCACAGGTTATTACAGGCTCCATTTCTTGACTGCATCTCAGCTGATTTTGTGGGTTTTCCACTTCTCGTAAGCAGGAAGAGAATGGAACATCTGCCCCAACCATAACATACACACTGCAGAAAGAGACGAGTGACAGACTGTCAGGATACCTCTCACAAACCCCCAAAGGACAATGACGTACTCTTCCAAACATTATTATTGTTCACAGCAACATTCAGCTGTGCTTTAAAGACCAAAATTACTTTTATTATTTTTCTTGATAGTATACTTTACCTAAGCGTATGAATAACAGACTTAAAAAATCCTTTTGATTTAAGCTATTTATTACAACTTATTCTGTTTTGCTGCATAATGTAAATGTTTGCTCATCATTAGAGTTGTCAACTTCTATGAAGTCATAGGGCTCCAAGTATAAGTTCCTCACATAAGTAACTCTGTACTAGTTTTGAAAATCGCATTAAAAGAGTATAATTTTATCTTAAGGAAATCTTTAAGGAAATCTTCAGCATAGTATTTTTAAAGAAATTCTCCCCATGTTTTCAAATCAAATTCATGAGGGCTAGTTCTTTCTAAACCTAATACTAATATGAAGCTGCCAAAGTCCCCAACTTCTCCTAAAAGATTACATACTGTAGCTCTGCACTGCCAACAAAATTTGCCAAATAGTGAAAGCTGAATGTAAACTGAATACTTCATTTAGCATTACAGTACTCAAAAGAAGAGCTACTGTATGAATTGTATTATTCATTTTCATATTTAAATATGTAGAATGCTGCTGGAAAATACAATCTGCTGCACCAGGTAATAATGTATCAGCGGATCCTGAAACATAAATTAGGTAGCTGCTTAAACATAATGTAGCTGCTTGCGTGAAGTGATTCTGCTATTACTCTGGCTACTACAGAAGTCACTTTCCTTCATCAGATGTGCTCAGAAACTCCAGATGCACAAAAGGGCTCTGAAACATCAATCCTTTCTGCACACATCTCGGATTTTGAACCCTCAGCCCTTTCTTACATATTATTTGACACAAAATATCTAAAAATAACTAGACATCTTTATTTTTGCCAGGGAAAAGCGCTATCACAACCATATTTTGAAAAGACTGAATACTTATTAGTTTCCAATTGGAGTATCATATTTCTGAACAGAATTTATGCTTACACATCACAACTGGAAACAGTGCATTCCTGGAGTTTACACTCAGTAACCTAAATTCCCCAGATACCTCAGCTTATCGCTTTCAGATGGAAAGTCCACAGTGCTCCTGAAGCACATAACTAAATTTCACTAAGTAAGAATACAGCTACAAATGACACTGTTACATGCTAAACGCTCTTAGAAATCTAAGTGTCTCTGTAACTTATGCTCTATCACACCTTGTTTCAAAATTTTGAGTTTTGTGAACTGGGAACTACTGAATACTCGAAAAGCATGCCAAACAACTGCTCAGAAGCAAGACTGGAATTACAAAATAAGCATACTTACTACCAACTGTTTTAGAATTAATGGAATTTATTAGTATCCCTTGGATTGTAAAATATATATATATAGGTACTGTTGCCTGTTGAAATGGTATCTAACATGATAAACCCATGGTGTAACAGGGATGTGGAATATCAGTAAACTTTTCATATCTAATACCAATCTGGATTTCCAAAGTATAAAACAGCAATTGCAAAGTTTCTAGAAAATCTGAAAACATATGAAGCTTTTAAGTAAGAAAAAAAAAAAGAGTAAAGCAAAAACATCAGACTGACAGATGCGCTTACCCCTCTTTCATGTCATTGATAGGAAGTGGAACTCTCCCTCCCCTGTCGAGGGCTGAAGTAATGTTTATAGCATTCAAGCGTTCTGGCTGCCACACATTTTTCACTGCTCCGAGAAAGTCGCCAAGAACTTCACTTGCTAACATTTCTTCTACATTCATATTCCTTATGAAGAACTCCGCTTGATACGGTAAAGGAAAATCTAGTTGTGATGAAAAAGGAAGAGTTTTGCCTTAAAGGCTCCATTACAAAGAATTTGAAGTGAGGATTAACATAATATCACTTCAAGATTGATGCACTTTTCCAAAAATCTTGTATTTGAATGAGCTCATTTTAAGTGTAACATGATTATGCTTAATTTAATAGTTAGCCCTATTAGCCGTTATGTAAGCTGAAAACCACTGGCTCTTTATAAAGCAACTGGGAGATGAAGGAGCTGACTAGAGGTAAAGAGTCTCAGCTGGCAAATCTTCACTAAACAGATAAAATTACATTCATGCTAATTTTGGGATCTAAACTGATTTGCAGTGACAATGGATTCCAACCTACAATACTCCAGACTACAAATATATAAATACGATGAACTAATTTTAAGTACACAAACTATTCACATTTTTTTAATTGAAATGTCCATAATCTGTTGTTTTCTGAATCTGCCTATATGATTGTTCTCTGCATAAAGAACATGCAGAACTACACGCAGAAAGAGTGTAAAATCATTAATGCAAGGTCCATTTGAAAAGACAGGGAGAAAAGTGGAAATTAATTATAAAAAAAAAGGAAACTTTTTTTTTTTAATGAATGAGGAATAATAGTCCTACCTGACACAAATAATTTAGATAAAAACAACAAATTGAATAAAAAGAGAGAAATCTCTTACTTCTTTGTGCCTTCACATTTTGCTTGAACACCAGACAACTATTTTACATTATTTTCTTAATCTTAAAAGGATAGGAGCCCATAAGATGTTTTTGCTTATTCAGTTCAAAACACAACAAGCTATTTTCTGTACATACCTTCCGCTGACATTATATTAATGATCAAGTTATGTCTTGCTGTCTCAAAGGTACGTCTGTTGTATGCAGTGATCTAGGGCAAAAAAAAAAAAGATGTGATGGCAAAACAACAATGTAAATATGAAAATTGGGTAAATGAAACATCAATGAAAATTAAATTGATAATTTAGAAATACTTATCACCGTTTAAATGCTTTGCATCCTTATTTTGAAATGTATGAACATTCATTCATTAAGGTAAAATTTGAAAGGTAAGATCAATTTATTTCATGCAGTACCACCTTCAAGTCAGGACACTGGAATCTTCTCGACCAGTCTATAGCCAAATACAATTATCAAAGGGATACATGTGAATAGAGTATATTTTGGTCCAGATAAAAGTGTTCTGCCATATGTGCGTATTCTTTCTTTTCCGCTATCTTTGATTTAAGAACAACCATAAGCAAAGACTGGTTTCTCCATGTCCCCTTCCACCCTCCACCCCCCCTCCACCAATACCGTAAGGTCTACATTCATTGATAGCTCCTAGGGAACCAAACTAGATGGAGATATTTAAAGGGAAGGGTGTTGGGATCCCAGCAGTTCTAATCTCTGGGATTGGGATGTAGCTTTAGCTCTAGCCCCACTGAAGTCATACCCCATGAATGGATTCACAAGCGTTGCTCCAACACAAATAGTTTTTTAAAAAATCATGGAATTTGTAACTGTAGGGGATCTGAAAACTAGTAGGTAGATGCAGCATTCGCGAGTCTTATTTTTGGAAGCTTATGCCATGGTTGTCAAGCACTGGAACAGGCTGCCCAAGGAAGTGGTTGAGTCACCGTCCCTGGAGGTATTTAAAAGACGTGTAGATGTGGTGCCTAGGGACATGGTTTAGTGGTGGTTTTGGCAGTGCTACGTTAACATTTGGATTTGATGATAGTAAAGGTCTTCTCCAACCTAAACAATTCTATGATTCATGATCAAATTACGTAAGGATACCAAGCTTATAGTTTAAACGTACAGGATGCCTGAAATGCTCACAAGTGGTTACTCCTCAGTGCTGACTGAGGAGTTGTATTATGATTATGTGCTCGTTCATAAGAAATACAGAACGAGGCTGGATACCAGTATAATTAAGTATTATTTTCTCTACTTTTTTTTTTTTTTTCTGAAAGGGTATAAACCTTCCATGAAACAAACTGACAAAGACTAACTTTTCTCCTAATTTTAGACTTTAGTTCATTTATTTCAGTGACAAAGGAGAGGCAGAGGAGTGGCAGTAGTGGCAGAACTATGTTGCCTCTCAGCAAACAGAGCTACAAAGCACTGTGACATTGATTATTAAACAAACAAAAGTAACAGATGTTGCACTTCTTTTAAGGGATTTAAATGAAAAGGAAAAACACTCTGGAATATCTTCTGCAGGTTCATTTAAGCGTGGAGGGAAAAGCGTACCTGACACAATTACATCTTAGGTAATATAACAATGTCATTATAAAATTAATAGTAAATAAACTCCTGAGATCTTTCAAATCCTCAATTCTGTTAACTTTTCAAAGGGGTTTTTCAAAGGTATTTTAAACATTAATACTTAGAAAACCCAAGCTCTGTACAGGAACACGAGAGTACCCACTTTGACTCTCGACTCTGCAGTGGGAGCTGCTGGTGCGGCCCGTGTAGCCGTACGGAGCAGTAGCGACAGTGGCGGAGACTGCCTTTGTACTGAACGTTCATTCAAGCACAAACCATCTTTGCTCAGCTTTCAAAGGAGCCTGAGCTCAAGAATGTTACCTGCTCTGCTGCAGTGCTATGCACAATGTTAGGGTCTTCTAATCTTGAGGTCTCCTCCAATTAACTGACCTACCCATGACATCACCTCAGGAATTATGCCACGATGAAAGTTTTATTCAGGCCAGGAATATGCAACCACTCCTCTCACGTGGCACTAGGAAGTGGATCAAATGCAATCTGCCCTCCTCACATACTACAGAATTAATTTAAAAGCCACATCTGAGAGGAGACTGCAATGAATTAATTTGTATGCCAGGCAAGATTTAGTTCAAATACAGGCTTGGGGTCATGCTTATAATGGAGGTCTTGATATAAATCCTAGAATCTAAAAGCACGTGCCATTTAAAAAAAGGGCAATTTTAAGTAACATTTTCCTCTACAGAAAGCTAAGCAGAGTCTGCAAGCACTTCTGCGCATGATTAATTTTACAGATGTGATTAGCCCTGCTGAAATCAAAACTGAATCATGTATATAGAATTAAGCATGGGTGAAATTATCTACAGTACAACTTAACATTTAGAGACGTCATTCTTGAGGAAGAACAACGATATCAAATACAATTTAGAAAAAAAGAAACTCATTGAGGGTTTAAGACAAATATACTGCTGAAGCAGCAAAATGGCTGGAGCAAATTAATGAGCAGATTTTCCCTAACACTGTGAACCAGTGTCTGATTCAGTCTGCTATGATATGCATGGCGGAAAATATAGTCCTTTTTCCCTTTCAATTGCCGCTCAAGGAATAATTGGTGCTTTTACACATTTGGATAGCTAATTGTCAAAAATAAATTAGTGGGTTTTGTCATTGTTACACTTATAAGACTAGAATTAAATACATGTAAGTGCTAATTAAATCTATCAATAAACATGAATAATGAAGCAGATAATATTTGATGAAAAATAATTTAGTTTAAAAAAAACAAACCTAAAAGCCTGTTTATTGACTGAACACTACATTTTCCAGTGGGGAAAAGTCTGACCCATATTTAGGATAGAATGTTGCACAGGTCAGAATTCTGATATTCTTCAAGTACAGTTGTTTAAAAAGGGGTTTTCTTCCCCTATATTTTAAATACAACTTTAATATATTCATAATTTACTGAAATGAAATGCCTCTCAGAAGGACAAAGGGCAAGAATCTAAAGGTATTTCATCTAGGAATATTAAACTTAAATGGTTATTACTACTTACTAGTTATATCTTAAAAGTAAAATATGAAATCTCACACAATTTGGCTTTCTCTCAAAAGAGGATACAATGGTACCTAAGAGGAAATGTTAATGTCACAAGTTCTTGTCCCCACCTTATCATTACAATTTAAAAAAAGAACTTTTCAAAAAAAGAGGCAATGCTTGTTGACAATTCTGAATCTTATACTCTAAAACAAAATAAAACTTTTTGAACCTTTAAAAGAAAATACCTCAATGATGGTTGGTTTGCCCACGTTTTCTACAGTTGGTGAACCATATAGCACTCCATCACTGTATGGTGTCCTTTGTATATAGCGCAGCCATCCAGGTCTGTCAGGGTAACCCATTAAGTTGGTATTAAATGTTATAGGATCATTACTTATTTCACCTAGATAAGAAAAATTATGTTAGAGTATTTGCAAGAAAATACTATACACTTTGATTTTGATGTTTCCACTAGAAAAATCTTATTCTGTCTTCCAGTTACGTCTTCTAAAAATTTCCAAATAGAAAAAAAAAACAAATGCTAACCTTCACCATATGTGCTTGTACTTAGTCTTGGCTAACTCTGTGTGCTTGCACTCATTAACTAGTAGGTCTGATTTTTAGAGCTCAGTTCCACCTAGAATTGAAGCACCTAACCTTCTTATTGACAAAAGCACAAAGGTCTCAGTCCTTTAATTCCCCCAAAAAACCTTCTTTTATTTATGTTTTTAATAAAGCCTCTGGAGACCCAATGTACACTGGTTTCCTGTAAAGAGTGGTTGTGTAATCATCAAGATCTGAAAGCTTCTGTTAGCATCAGGATAGATACAGGTCTTCAGCACCAACAGCCTGGCTGTAGGGGTTTTTTTTGGGAACAAATTAATTCAAAAAAGGACCAGATATTCCTGCAAAACGGATCCACTGATAGTTACTAAATACAATGGTCCAGATGCAATCTCTAAAAGTCCCTAAAGTTAAACCAGTATAACAGTTCTCGTGGTTCTTGCCGATACTCTTACAAACGGCCAGGTTTGACTTCTGTTTATTTTAGCTTTTGTAAGCACTACCAAAACATCCCCATTAAGGCCTGAGCACCTTACAGCTAAGGCACAGAACTCGGGCAGATCCGCCCTGAGCCTGCGCAGACACCTCTGCACTGCGCTCCTCCAACTCGGCTTTGAATTGGCAACAGCAGCAATTGTAGGACAAGTGTCCTGGTTTGAGATGATGACACGCAGGCTGGCACAGAAGGCAGAAACTGAGCCCCGTGAAGAAAGAACGGCTCTCATCTCCTCCAGAGAGGAACAAAGAGACTGAGACCTGTTGGCAAAGGGTAACTAGTTTTCAGGTATGCACCTACACATCTGGCAGCAGGTAAAAGGGACCAAAACCACACCAAACCAGCACCAGGGTGTAACGCAACTTTCCTTGCAATTCTCTCAGGACATTCCTGTAATTTAATCTATAATAATATAATTCATAATAAAACTCCCAACATCACAAATGATTTGGGGAAAAATCTGAAAGCCACCTGTGATACATTCTGGTTTGCCCTTCATTAAGGCAGGCCATGCTAACGATCCAGCACAGCAGACACAAATAAAAGGACAATGGTAACAGCTGGCTTTACGGTGAACTTCTGATATGATCACAGTCATCTATGGGTACAAAATTTCAGCAGGATCTGAAGTCAGACTCATTCTGCCTTTGACTCACATGAATGTCAAGAGAGGCTGGTGCTGTAAGGATTCAAAAGACAATCCATCTTTAGTAAAATTTCAAGGTTTTTTCCGTCTGTGTGCCAAAATTGGGAGAAAACGGGGACAGAGGCAAACTTCACTCTGCCAATCACTGTTACATAAAATGTAACAGGTATACATGTCAAGAAAAACATTCATTTTTCAAGGAGAGGAAATCTTTAAAACATTTGGGTTTTTTCATGAGAAAATTTAACCAGTGCTAACAGAAGCTTTTTTTTTCTTTAAAGTGAGTTTTGAAAACTGTACTCTCAAATCAATTCAAAAGCTTATTAATGAAACAGGTTTTGATTATGTGTGCACTGTACATTTATTACAGGTTTTTCCTATTTTTATAGGAAAATAGGACAGTTATATTTATATAAATAGGATATATTTATATATTTACTATTCCTTTTCATTGTTGATAAGCATGTGGGACAGGAAGTTCTCTTTCACTTCCCTCCCAGCTTGCTTGTACCTATTCCAACCTGCCAGAGATCAATCCTTTAGGTTTGCCTTAGGTGTATGTCAAAACACCACACTTAGGAAATCACAGGTCTTTCTCTAAAATCAAACTGCTTACTAATGTTAAACTGTTCCTAAATATTGGAAGAAGGCTGAATCCAAAGGAGCATTTGTTTTAAATGAAAGAAAACATCATTACGTAGTCTCATATTTGATTTAATCTTCTATTTTGTCTCAAGTTTAGTATAATACTTTCAAAGTGCTTCTTCATATAGCCTGATACATACTACATCTGAAACAGTGATCAGATAAATAGCATTTTTAACAGACATTAATAATTAAACTTCCACAATTTCATATTTAATGTGAAAGTGAAAAAAGGTATACTTCCTAATCTCAGATATATAATGCGTTATTATGCCTTCCCAAATATTAAGCACATTTTTCACAATACACAATTGTATGCATCTTTTCACAAATGATGATCACAAACCAGAACATTTTAAACTTGTAGGACCATTTATTTTATTTCATTTGAAGATATTTCAATAGAAATGAAAAACTGTCCTTTGTACGTTACATGCTGAACTGTAAGGTATGCTAAATAAACTTGAATTTTTCTTAACATTTTTTTTTCCTACATTTTTATATAATACAGAAGATCTTAGCATCCCATACCAGGCTTTGGGTAAGGAGGAAATTCCCCCTTAAAGTACTCTCTCTCCAAAACATGAACAAAAAGAACTCCAGCAGAAGGGTATACATTCCGATCAGAGTGCACCTTAGACAGAATCGTGTACACTGAAAAGCAGAAGGAAAGAAAAGAGACAGAAAAAAGCAAAAATGAGACATGCTCTAGGTAATACAGCATGCATTTCAACAGCAATGTGGGCAATCTAGGGGAAGGAAAGCAACAAATATTAGATACTGTTAATAAGTTTTTTAAAAAGGCTGCATAGATTTAGGAACAGAACACAGAGCAAACCCTCTCTTTGCCCAACAGGATCCCTTCCAACACTGCAATAAACAAAACCAGCTATGTTAGGATTCCAGAAGTTGCACGAGCTCTTTATTTTTATTGCAATAAAGAAAAACAATGAGGGAGGCTATTTTAAGTTTATAGTTGGTTTATTTGTAATATCACATGAATAAAAATACATCAAATGAATGATACAATTGTATTTTCCTGATATTTTATATAAAAATAAGGAACAGGAGAAATACGGAGGGACCTCACCAATCAATGGTACTGATTCCTCACTGAATGCAAGTGGCAGATTTTTCAGTTCTTGTACAGAAAAGGACAAAGTAATTCCCTTCAGCTGAGGATTTCTATGTGTTCTTAAAACCCAGACTTTGTTAGACTGGCAACTTCAGATAATGTACGTCTAAAAATCTGGTTAGAGAGTTCATTATTGAAGATGCTGTGCTTGTATTGAAGGACAAAACAGAAGGACATGGGTAATTATATCCCAGTCAGGTGTCACTGATTCCAAACAAAAAAATGAAGCCATATTTTTCAGGACTCAGAATTAAAAACCTAATGGAAACTTAATTCTGAACAACCAGCATATGCAAAAGCAATCTGCTATTTTTTAATGTAATTACAAATTTAGTTGATAAAACCAAATCTTATTTATGTATATTTGCCACAGTACTATATACATATTTTAATGAATTAGAATAGAAAAATCATTATGATACATTAAATGGATTTAAAAAAATCACTTTATCTACAAGTTTAAAAATTTAAGTATCAATGAAGAATACTGATCTAACAGGTGTTTCTCACATGGTAGGTCATATTACTATTTCCTGTAACTACTCAATTTAAGTCAATGCCCTGAAAGAATCAATCATTGCTGATAATTTTTTTGTCAATGAGATAAGGATTACACAAGCAGTAAATAAAGATAAGTCACAGATACGGAGATACTCAGCTGTCTGCCTTGCTTGCTAAACTGAATGAAACTTTATGAGAAGCCACATCTCCAAACAAAGATTACAGGCCACAGAGCATGGGGGTACTGTCATTGGGAAGAGTGACTCCGAAAGAGACTTCAGAGTCATTGTAACAAACCCATAGGAACAAACTCATACCTCCTAGGAGATAAAAGGGCTAATTTCAACACTTGGATCAATAAAGCAAGATACATTTGAAATGTGGATCAAGCTCATGTAATTTTCTAATCCTGTTATAATTTCTCCAGCCTTATCATTACACCAACCTTCTTACTTGAGATCCGCTTAAAAAGCCACTGCTAATTAGGTAGTAATCACAGACATTCCATCCCTCGCACCACGTACTCAGTGTGGAATCTATCTCACCTAATTTTAGATGCCTACAGAAACAACATCCACCACTGAGTTAGTCAGGCTCCTTTTATAGTCAGTGGAAAAGAAACAGACGCTTCTAGGGGTTGATTAATTTGATTTCTCCTGTAAAATTAGATGAATCATGTCCCAGATTCCTGACTGCACTGACTAGATCTCCACTGACTGCAGAGGCAGCTGAGAGGAGATGCAGACCTCTACATTTAGTTACATACTTCCCACTCTTCGAGCCTGATATTGCAGAAATAATAGTCGCAAGCTTTGGGTATACTCTTGATCAAATTCCACAGCAGTTGCTTTTTCCCCACTCTTGGAAACCGTTTTTATCACAGTACTGAACAGAACAGCTTTTTAATAATTTCACCTTAAAGATAAAATTAAAATGGATCTTGAAATTTAAATAGTTTATTACAATTTAGTGTGGTTAATAAACCAGTTACTGTAATTTTAATTATGTAGACTTGATTTAAGTACAGTAAGATAGCTATTTGATTTGTATAATTAGAATTAGTAAATTCATTACCCAAAAAACTTTTGCACTGACTTCTGTGAATAAGTTGTGAATAGAGCAAGGAAACTAATAATTTCCTTTAAAATACTTTCAAGAAAAGCAGAAAAAGTAATTTATAACATTAAGAGCAGAAAAGATGACAAAAATATGGTCAGTGGCTGAAAATGTGTCAAATATCTAGAAAAAAATCCATTTGTCCATTTCTGATGCTTTGAGTCTACAATGAAAATCCATTTCAATCAGGAAGAACAGTGAAAAACTAATGTATATTTTCCACATAAGCAATAGTTTTAGAAAGGAAAAAGGATAACAGAATCAGCAGTTACTGGGGAAAAAACATATAACATATTCGTCTCTTAGAGGAAATCCATTGCCACCACTAAATGCCTGCCCATTCCTAGTAATAAGATGTTCTGTGTTGCTGAAGGAAGCATACCAATGAGGATTCCATGCAGATATAAAACAGTGATCCTGGTGGAAGGCTACAAATGCCTCTCTCGGAAGGAAAAAACCCACAAACCTATTTTATCCTTAACCACAAATGCATTGTAATGACACAAGTATGGAGATTAAGAATTTGAAAGTTCTCGCCCTCCTTATCAGAGAAGCTCTCTTCTTTTTCCTCTATGAAGTTCCTTCGAAGTCAGAAGGAAAATGATGAGTCTTCAGCCCACGACAGCAATCACTGCTTTTCAATAATGAAACAAGTGAAATGCTCTTTTCTTCAGCAGCTTTTAAAACCCCAAATTATTTCCATAAGACTGCCTGAGACTGGAGATGAATGTGTTACCATCTTAGGCGATCTAGGGAGGAAACTCAATATACTTACCAACTCTTCTAGCTACTAGTCTAATAAAGTAGCCTGCCAGATGTGAATTGCCTGGGCAAATTCCCTGTGGTAGATAAAAATCTCGGGGACTGTGAAAGGCTTCTGCAAAAATAACCATGGGAAATTAAAAATCTTCACTACATAGGATCACAACAGATCCCTGCTAGAAAAAAAGACAGTATCAGCTACCTTGACAGCACTGTTTTCTTTTTTCTTGTTTCCAGATCCGTTGAAGGACTTTCTGTAGATCCCAAGATATATCTGTGCAGAAATGTTAGAAGGTCTGGAGATTGGGAAAGAAGTAGATTAATTGGGAGCCGAAGGTTGGAAAACAGGCATCACTCTTTTTGAAACGTACAGAAACTGTAGCAGTAGTAGTTCCTGGGGGTCTCGAACATGGGCACAGCCAGGAATTCAGCTAGGATTACATCAGCCTCCAGCCCAGAGCCTGTTATCAGATACAGATGACACCATCTCCAGAAATTTCAGAAGATTTACCATGGTGGTTGAAGGCTGTATGCTGATGATCTTCAGAAAAAAATCCACCTGGAATTTTTTTCTGGGAATTTCAGTGGGTTGGTTCTCTCCCCATTGATTTTTAGCAGATGAAGCACAATCCCAGAAATAACTTGATTTGGGGGTGAATCCAGATTGCCTGCCTGGATGGGCAATCAGTGCAAAGCCTTTTCTCAGCTAGTGTATGCTAGCTAAAATATTCTATATGTGTTTGCATAAATTACAGTAAAATAGTCTTTTCACATACTTATATGAAAAGATTTTTTTTTAAATGTTACAGACAAGTTATTGTATTAAGCAAATTGCAGAGGTATCTCCAAGCAACCAGCCATGATAAGAAAATGTGCAATATTAGGTATACACACAGCCGTTATTTCAAGCGAAGCTACAGGAACAGGAGTTGGAGAAGACTCAAAGACACACAAGTCTGTAAATGTTTAAAAGACTGAAGAAATGTAAAATTTTCCAAATTACTTACCTTGAAATAGCACCTAATTCCTAAAACAAGGACATGACTGAAAAAGCAAGAGTAATATTAAAAGCAGATTTGACTGAACCAACATGGGATTTAAATTTACAACCTAAACTCACCATTCTTCTCAACAGCCTTTATTCTGCTGATAATATAACTGTGGGCTTGCTTAGTCGTCCAGTTAACTGTTCCATTATTGCCATCAGCAGAGCTTAACAAAAAAGCTTTTCAGAATAAAACAAATGCAAAAAAAAAAATTAGTCAGATCAACAGACTCCCACAAACCAAGTATCAGATGGGATCAGATGCCTTCTAAACCAGGTTTTGGCTTTAGTCAGAGCTTAGGAACCTCAGGTTAAAAAAATGGCGGTGTTTGATTTGAATATGTAAACATATAGTAATCTTTCTGACAGTCGCCTTTTTGACACTAATTTTTCCAGAGAAGTTAAGTTTACACCAAATGCTTAAAACTCTGCAGACACTTCTGCTGACATAATTATACTGACAATAAAGATGAGCATTCTCTGATAATTATATTTGCACTGGAAAAACCTTATATACAAGGAAAGACATATCTAAACTTACTTTCACTGGCATAGTATATTTTGGCCAAAGCAGGGAAAGTAATATAACCTAGAGCACAGCTTTGCTCATATAAAGACACATGGGACTGATTGCCTTGCCTTGCAGGCATAACCAATAATCAATTTTGGAAAAATAATCAGTAAAAATGGTTGTCTTCATCCCACACAGCCAGAACACAGCTTGAAAACAGCTGGATCAGTGAAACTGAAGGTGCAAGAAGGTTTAAACATGGTGAGGAGCAAATGATTACAGGAGACAGAAAGCAGCTGTGGAGCTGACTGAAAGACTCCATTTCACCAGTAGCAGAACTGCCTGGGAAAGCTCCCTCCCCACCTCCCACTTTTTGTTCTTTTGTTCCCTTTCTTCTGTGATGAATAATAGATATATTAGCTGTTTGTATAGTTACTTGCCAACCGAAAGTGTAGAGGGAAGGAATTGCAGTCAGATGGTAGGAAAGGGAAAGCGGCCATAATAAATAGTCTTTCTTTTGAAATAGTTTGTGAGTGAGAACTCATGTCAAACCCCAGTTAAAATATGTTATCAGATTAGCATCTTTTAACTTCCTTGTAAAAATAGCAATATCAGAAACAAACAAGTAGCAGTACTTCTGTTCAGATACACCAGTTTGCAGGAAGAAACAAACGCTTCTTGGCAAACACTCAAAGTATGCAAATATTATTTACACTGGAAGCTTAAACATCTGTGGAAACTCCTGCTGACATAGTTACACCGGTCAGCTATTCCATTACTGATACCGCATTCTCCAAACAGAATTTAGGAGGCCCAACAGATCTGTCTTACGCAGTAGCCAAGATACACAAATAACTCAATCTATGCATGTGAGCTAGCCATTTATTAATGATAATTCCCACAAAAGACCTAAAATTGAATTGAGGATGAAGTGTAATAAAAAAATTACGCGTTCAAATTACCGTACCAACACAATGTCATTTCTAAATTATGAATTTCTGTTAGATTTCTTTAGATTTTCAATATAAACAAAGGATCTGATTTAACAAAAAGGTATTATTCACATCCACTGTTTTACATCTGTTTTACAAGATGGACAACTTTCTCCCCGCTGAATTGATCTGTGTACATTGCAAGTCTTAATGTAATACCATCCTAGGGATTATCCACCTCAGTGCTGCATATGACCCTTAGTGTAAATTTTCTATGATTATTGGAACACTCCAGAAATTCCAAAAAGGTAAAATAAAGTCCCAATATTTCAACAGGATAAGCTGGGTAATCAGAGGCTTGTCAGCTACTAACCAGCACCAAGCAAAACAATTAATACAAGATTTGATTACTGAATTATTAAATGGAGAAGAGTATTGCACTTATTACAGTCACCAAGGATTTAATGCATCTTTTCAGACACTTTTGATGAGCCTGCAAGGTTTTTTTCTGATAAAGACAGCAATAATGACATGTTACCCATAGACAGACAAGCATATCACCAAGCACTTTGATTGAGAAACTAGATACAAAATCATTCTAGCATATTAAAATGGAATAAAAAAGAATGACAGGTTCTAAGATGTATTTTTTAATATAAATGATCAGTAAGCGTCTTTGATTTGGGTTCAACCTGAGAGGTTACCTGTCCACCTCTCCACGCTACCCACCATTTCACAGGGGAACTGGCAAAGCAACCAGTGTGCGCATTTTCAGATCCCAGAGTTTCCAGTGTGATATTTTAATATAAACATATATCACCATCTATTTGATTTCAATTGACAGGTGTGAAAGGAAACAATTCAGGAACACACTGCCCATTCATCAGCTTTCACCACAAGCAAGGGAATAGGGCTACTGGAGAGTTAATTTATTATATGAGATTTCTAGTGGTTCTCACAAGGTTCTGGGCATTGGCCTTACGCAATTCGACTTCATATATACATATACATATACACACACACACACATACATATATAAAAAAAATGACCTGGATGTATAATGTATACTGATAAAATTTGCAGGTAAAAGCAAAGGTTAGCAAATTGACAAATAATGGAGATGACATGCTACTAACACAGAACAGTCTGCATTGTAAAAGGGGGATCAGTGATGTGCACTTCAATAGAATAAAAAGTAAATGCATACCCAGGAACAAAGGCAGCATGCCATGAGCACACTACAGAGCACACACTTCGGGGATGCTGAACTTTGATAAAAAAACTGGGGACATATGTCAGGTAATAACTGGTTGAACAGAAGCTTTCAGCAGAAGACTGGTTACAGCTGATACATAAACAGCAACATCAAGGAGGAGCAGGGAGATTTTATTTTTGTACTTGACACAAATGCAATCACTATTCAAATGCTGTGTCTAGTACTTACATAGAGCCTTCAAGAAGCACAGTGACAACATGAAGAAAGCTCAGGGAAGATCTGTGAATATGATTAAAGGATGACAAAAGAGGCCTTATACTACAGAATGCAGGGATTCAAACTATGCATTTTATCAAAGAGATGGTTTAGAATTAATTTGATCAGCCTTGTACTCACACTGAAAAAAAACGTTAATAGCATCAGGCTCTTCACTTTGTTACACGTGTTGCCACAGTTGCTGGAGCACCCACCAGTGCTTAGAACAACAGGAACAACTCTCAGCTCTGTGCTGGGGACTTAAAGATGTGCAGGTGAAGTGCATCTACAGCGTTTTCTTTTTTCTTTAATTAATCTTTTAATTGTATTTTCCTTAAATTAATCTTTTTTCTTTACTATTTTTATTTAATTTTTGCATTATTTTATAAATATGTTATATTTCTGTTATTTTATGCTATTTTTCCCTTTCTTTAATTATATTTGCATAGGCTTCACATAAAGGTCTTAAGTATTAATATTTAACAGCACAATATTTAACAGAGAAGATACCTACAATGATTTCTGCCCACCTCACAATGAAAAAAGAACCTAAGCATCATGGACCAACTTCACCTTCCTCATTCCTTTATTGCACTCTAACTAATCCACACACCATCCTGCATCCTTATCTCCTTATTGTTTCTTCGGAGTAGGATCTCCAGCCCATCTCTCCCACTACTAATTCAGCACAAAGCTCCACCTCCCAAAACCCAGCACTTCCCCTCTCTCCCACACCTCCACCAGGGACCCTGACCTAAGCATGTGCTTAGGTCATGCCACAGACCAGGACCTTGGGCCATGCTTTCACTACCCTTACTCTCTTCCCACATGACTCTGCTCTAAAAAACTACCCTGGCGCTCCTCCACCGCACACATATCCCATCTGGTTCAGAGCCCTTCCTGCATCCTAGGCTGGAAGCACAGGTCCACGCATGGCACAGATTTCCGACAGGCTGCTGAGAACTGCAGAGCAGAACAACCAGGAATGGACACCAGCAAGTTACAACAAAACACCCGTCAAGCAATCATCTGCATCAAGGTGCTTAGCCCACAGCTCAAATCAGAGTTTGTACCCAGGCAGTTACTGAGGACCCACTCACATCTGCACAGAGATATTTGCCCTACAGGTCACATTGTCCACTAGCAGAGGCAGAAATTGCACCACCACCTATTGTCCCTCCTCTTCCACCCTCCACACCCCTGGCTCCTACCCAATACGCAGTACATAAGCAACCATCACTGTAGAAATTTACTATAAATTAAAGTGGATTCTCTCAGTAGAAACTGACATCAAGATTGGATATTTTCTAACAGATAAGATCCTCTTCGACCACGGCTACTACATAAGAAATAAGAATTTGTGTTAGTTCTCCACCGTGGATTGCTCAGGTCCCTCTGCACTCCATTTGTTGTAACTGTGTAAAAGTTCAAATCAAACCCGCAAATGTTTCTAAGTTCTATACTTATTCATCTTTGTTCAGCAGGTAATGGTTTTCTACCTGCTTCTGCGCCACCCATTGATTGCTGTAACATCTGAATACTTCTCCAAGATCATTCGAGAAAAGTAACTGAATAAGGCATTTTGTCAGTCTCGCTGTGAAACTTCAGCATTTGCATTCCTGGGAACGCTGCAAATTAAGTACTGGGAGAACAAAAACTTCGTGCTTTATTAATAGTAACATTTACCCATCACCATTCTCCCTCCTACTGCAGGCCTGACAAGAGAACCAAATTAAATTAGCTTTTCCATGGAGGCGAGGAAAACACTGCTTGTTCCTGCAGTCCAGCCCCAGGCCCATGGTGTAACCAAGGGGTATGGCCAGGTCACCTTGCAAGCCTGCTATTCCAGGATGCCCCCTACATTTCTATCATCTCCTGATACAAATTATCAGAGTATCCCTGCAATTATATTCCAAATTTCTGAGGTGGCAATTGATTTAAAAGACTAAAGGAATTCAGAAAATTCATAGATTCCAAGACGCGAGATTTCTGTCTCATCACTAGCTTGTTCTTTCTAACTACTCATCTTCGTGGCTTGGACTGCCACTAAAAAATAATCTACACTTAAAAGGCATTTTGGTGGTTTGTGTTGCAATTGTAACAATATTTAGACACAGTCTATGTTTACGTAAACTAATCTTTTTAGCATTACATAATGAGCACCATAACTATGCTGTTAACAAAACAATGTGTACTTTCGACCTATGTGACATGTTCATGTTAATTCCAACACAGCAATACTTATCAGTGAATACTGAAATCCGTACCTTCGGCTCTCAATCTGTAACACCCTGTTTCCCATGGAGAACACTTCAGCAAGATCTTAATGTAAAAACTCTTCTCAGGTTAAAGCACTTGGTTCTACTACTGCTTGCTTGAAAAGCAGTTCAACTGATTAGGAGGGAAACTAATATGCGTCCCCTGGTTTCTTGGCTCTTCTGTTTCTTTCAAATTCCTATGGAAGTAATCAAAACTAGCAACTCCCTCCTTTTCTCTAGAGCTCTGCCAAAAGAAGGCACGGTACACTGATTATGTTCGCTGGAAATTTATCAATATCTATTCAAGAAAAGACCAAAAGCTATACTAAAATAGATATTGTTGTCCAGGTTTGAAATTCTGTCTTTAGAAGAAAGATTGTTTGCAATTGAACTAACAAGGGTTTAACTTTAGTGACTGTAACTCCTGAAGTATTTTAATGAACTTCTAACCAAATCTAAAAAAAATATTAAGGAGCAAAAATAAGCCTCTCTTTACATACTAAAAGTTACATCTAGAAGACGAATCCCTGCTGTAAAGCTGACTTCTTATTGTCTGGCTTCAGGATGTCTAAGATGTCTGCATGTAAACTATACTATCTATAAATAATGTGCTTGCATAATGAAAAGCATACTAGCAGAATGGCTAGCTTCTCCCTTTGATATTTACTTATTAAAGCAAGTACTTACTGACAATAGATTTTATTTATTCATCTGGGTCAGATTAGTACAAAGACTTGACAGGCACCATCTTCACATGCAGAGATTGAGAGCCCTATATGAAGAACAACTGTTTCTTTGCCCTAATGGTTCCACCCATGCAAGAAAAAATGGCAGGTACACTATCGTATTAGTTTGAAAACACTGAAAGAGCAGATCATCCACGTTCTGCCTCCCTCTGTGTGGCGCAGCTGAGAAGCCGAGCGTTGCCAATGGCACTTCTGCTGTGAACAGCGGGACGAACGCAGTCTCCTGAACACCCATCCTAGCCCGTGATTTCACAGTTGTTTTAAACTAGTGTGTATTTGCAGCCCAGCTGAAAGGCGGGACTCCCAGAACATTCTTGGCCACCCAGCACACACCAGCATAAATGATCCCGTGTCAGTCCTGGTCAGTAAACTGATTTCAGCGAACAATTTTTGTTTGTGGGCGGAGTAGTTTTCAGCCAGATGACCCAATACACAGTATCACTGTACAAGTTACTCAGCACCCACAAGCGAAGCAGTGAAAAATGCCTAGCTGTGGAAGGGCAGGAGAATGTTGTCTGGCAGCAATGCAGCTTTATGAGAAATTAATGTGACCACATAATCACAGCTGCCAAAGTGAGAACTAATGAGCTCCTCCCCCATTTTCACCCTTTGTAGGGAAGAGGGAATTGCTCTACGACTCCCTGTTCCTGGGATAGAACAGGGGTTGCAGGGACAACACAGACACTGACAACTAATTCTTGAAGTGTACAAATATAGGGCAACAACCATAAAGTGGCCAGTCATTCAAACAATATTTTGATGACCACCTTCTCTATAGAAGCAGAATATGGGGCAATCCATTGCTCTGCCAAACTAATATGGCAGACACCTTTACTAGTTTCATCTAGTAAGCTTCCATCATGTCTGTTACTGTGAAGCTGGAGTCAAAGAACAACCACCTAGTTTGTATTTGAAATCCTTAGCCCGAAATGTCACTTCTCACAACAACGTCCCATTTTTTCTAGCAGTGGAGAAAATTATCATCAGCTAGTGTTTGAGAGTCAGTACCTTCAATTTGAGTACTATATTAGCCCCCTAGGAGCAAATGTTTGACTTCTGAAATCACTCTCACACCCTTTAAACTCTTAAATCTCTTGAAATCCCTGGATTTTGAGTTAATGTTTTGTCACAGGGAGGGTAGAGAGGTGTGGGACAACCCAGACTTCTGACAGCAGCCAGCCTCCTCCAAAAAGCCTTTAAGTGTATGTTTCATACATCTTTAAGAAGTGCAAAAAGCGTAAGTCAAGTTTCTCCTGTAGATCAAGTGCCACAACAGAAATGGGAAAAACTAATCTCTAGAGAAGAATTCAAAGAAATGTATTTACAGATCTTGTGCTACTTCTCATGTTCCATTTTGTCTCTAAGATGTCTTTTGCCTGGTTAAGTAATTCTTCAGTACTATAAAGTCTACTTAAGAACAGGATTCAAAAGAAAGGATTTTTATGCAGGGCTATGACTCATCTCAGAGCCAGCAGACAAGGTTAGAAGTTCTTTCACATGGTCACAGTTGAGATGTCAAGCTCTGGGAAAGCAGGACGGGGTTTGTTTTGGGGTTGGTTTTTTGGGTTTTTTTTTGCATAAGGGGGAAGCTCAGGTGAACTCCTGGGACAGTTTGCATCATTCAACTTCTAAGAGCTGTCTTGTATTGTACCTGAATTCAGACCAGGAACATCCTATGAAACTCCACTTTGATGAATAATAAATTTTATATAGATATCTTCTTTTAAAAGAACTTAACTGAACACAAGTTCATGCTTCCTTTTTTACATCAGTCTCAAACTGTGGTGGTTTGGGCCAGACTGGCCACTGAGACGAACGACAGATGCTCTCCCCCACCTCCCTCTCCAAGGAGAGGAGGGAGAGAGAGAAAGAGACTTACGAGTTTAGAAGGAAACTAAACTACTTTAAAATATTAGTAATAAAATAATAAAACAAAATCATGAAATATATACAATATATACAAAACCAGTATCAAGCTCCCAGGACAATGATCACGTCACTGGCAGACACGGGGAAAGTCCCAGACTGGACTCAACAACAGACGGGAACTCAATTCCGGGTCTGGATCCAGGAATGCAGGCATTGGGATCAAAGGCAGATGAACAAACAGTCCCTCAGATGCTGGCCACTGAAGGCAGAGAGCTGACCCTTTGAACTCTCAGCTCTTATACTGAGCATCATGCAGATGGGATGGAATACCCTGTTGGTCAGGTTTGGGTCACCTGTCCTGTCTGCTCCTCCCTGCAGGCATAACCCTACTATGCTTTTCTGCTTCTGACCCTCCAACGGGGCAGAGTTAGCTGTCCTTGGGTGTTATAGCAATAAGTATAAGCAAGAACCTCTCTGTATACTATTCTTTGGCATCAACTATAAACATAGGTTTTAGCACTCTGAGAACAGACAATGTCTCCACGATACACTTAATTTCAGAGAGTTTCAGTTAGTTAGAAGAGGCTTAACTGCAAAGTGAAATTACTGAACAGAAAATTGGTTCCGTTTTAACCTCAAAACAGGACATTAACCATGTATTCTGCTGGTTTAACTAATTAAATCAAACTGAACCAAGCTTAAAGAGGTCTGAATTTCAAGTGGAAAAATTAACACTAAAAAACATTAAGACCTCTTCCCTTACCATATAGTGTGGAAGAGACTTGTGGATTAAACTCCCAACTCAGCTTCTAGAAGCTCATTTCAGTTGAACTTTTTTAAACTTCGTATCTTAGTTGATACTGAAAGCTTATCCTTAGACTGTCCTAGTTCTTTCTTGGTTGCTATCCCACAACTGGTCTTGGGAGAGGGAGGCAGAAGAGGCAGGAAGAATTTCCACATAAGGAGAAAGCAGTGTCTTGCATCTAACAAATGCAAAGTTTTATCCTCGCACTGAACAACTTAACACTTATGTGCTAACTGCATCTTTAATATATCCAATGCCTCACTCATGTCACTTCTGCTGTCAGTATCCTGTAACAAGTACAGCCACATACTTAAAGAAGTATTGGAAGAGTACCTAGATATTATTCAAGAAGGTATTGAGCAGACTGTCAGCTTTCAGATGACATACCACCAACCTCTCAGACCACAAAATAATAAAGAAATAGATTTTTTGCTGTTAGCTTACTCTTGGGGTAGCAATGGCCTCCCAAAGGCACTGCTGTGGCTGGGCTGCTTTTAAGTGTTACCCGTTTGAAGTACTTCACTGGGAAGAACCTTGTGGGTGTGCAACCTGCCTACGGCATGACAGCTATTGTTTACATGCGTTGGGCATCAGGATTAAGACTTTTTCTGACACAGTTGGATTAAGTGGTCAAACTGGGAAATAATTTGGGGGGGTGGGGTGGTGGTGTGTGTGTAGGATACGAAAGACACCCCTGCACTCAAACCAGCCCAGCCCCCGGGGACAGGCACCAGCCCTGTCAGGTCGAGGGAGGGGAAGGGAAGGGAGGGGGGCAGCGGGCGCTGCCGCCCGGCCCGGCCCTGTCCCCGGGAGCGGAGCCGCCCCCGCCATCCAGCGGCTCTCAGACAGGCCTCGGCTCCGGCGGCCTGCCGGCAAACCCGCTCCCACACCGCGAGGCCTCGTCCCCCCGGCCCGGCCCAGCCCGGCCGCCCCCGCCACAGCCGCGCTCCCTCAGCTCGGGGCCCCGTCGGACTCGGGGCGCTCCCCTCAAGGCGCCGCGCTGGGCGGGGCGGGCTGCCGCGGTCCTCCCCGCAGGGGGGCGAGGCGAAGGGAGGGCGGGCCGCCATCGGGGGTCCTCCGCCGCGCCGGGAAGCCGCCGGGGGAGGGGGGGATGCTAAGACAGCTCGGACCCCGCACCGACGGGGGACACGGAGTGAGGGGAAAAGGAGGACACAGCGAGCCGCAGCCTGAGGGCGACGCGGGGAGGCGGCGGCGCCGTCGGGAGGGGACACGAAACCCGCAGGAAGGGGGGTACAAGGGGGGGGGGCACCGCGGCGGCAGGCGAGGCCCGTGCCCGCCTGCCGCGGTGAATCGCCGCCGTGACCGACCTGTCAGCAGGAGGGTGGTGAGGGCACCCCCGCTGTGCGGCCAAGGCCCCGCCGCGCAGCACCGCATCGCTCCCCGCTCCTCCGCCGGCGGCTGCGGCTGCTGCCACCACCTCCGCTGCATCCTCCGCGCTGTGCCCCGCTACCGCCGCCGCCTCGCCCCGCGGCGGCCGCAGCATCCTCCCCTCCCCCCCCCTCTCCGCTCCGCTCCGCCCCGCCCCGCCCCAGCGGCCGTCTCCAGGCAGCGCGGCTGCCCCGCGGGGCATGCCGGGAGGAGCCANAGCGGCCGTCTCCAGGCAGCGCGGCTGCCCCGCGGGGCATGCCGGGAGGAGCCACCCGCCCGCCGGCCGCGGCGGCCATGTTGGGATTGCTAAGTGGGTGCGGGGCGGGCTTGCCCGGTGCGGGGTGTTTGGGGAGCTGAGTCCGCAGCACTCGTTTCCCCTGAAAGGCGGGAGCAGGCTGGGCTGTGGGCCCCTGGCCGGGTCGGATCCCTGCCTTGCCTTGCCGGGGTTCGGCGCTGTCTCTGTGGAGAGGCAGGCGCAGCCTGCGGCGGAGCCCGGCCTCCCTTTCCTCAGGCCAGCGGTGCAAATGTGGCGGGAACGAAGTGGTGGTGAAGCGAGGCGCGGTTGGTGCGCCGGGTGTGGAAGGGAAGGCGGCGGTTGTGGCAACTGTCTGCTTGCCTCTTGTGGCCCTGCTCCCTCCCTTGAAGCCAGGGCACAAGCGGTAGGGCAGGGGGCTGTGCCTCACCTCACAGGCCTGCCTGGTGCATGCAGGTGTGGTGTGCCCTTTGAGGGCATTGTGGCTAAAGTCCTGGCAACATTGGTTTTCTGAACATCTTGGCCCCCTTTTAAGTCTATATTCTACATGTAAATCCAAAGTGGTGGGGTTTTTTTCAACAGTCAGCAGCTACACCCACAACTAGTGGAGCTGTGCCTCGAGGGGATGGTCAGTGTTCCGAGATCCAGGCTCCTGCCTCTGTGGAGACTTGTCGCTCATCTTGAGTTGCTGTCTTGTAGCTTTGTGGCCTCCATTAAAGGTTGCACCCGATTTCCTAAGTCAGGCCTGATCATTCCGTGCTGTCTCACTTTACACTGGCTTCATTATGCTTTCTGGACTAATTACTAATTTTTGACTGCATGTCTGTGCATAGCCCAAAAGCTATGACAGTATTTACTCTGCTGTGGAAGTAAACCCCGTTGTGTAGCAAGGAAGAATATTGTCAAATACAGTTCTTGGCAATGGTGATGTATTTTGTGGGTAGGTGTATGTATATGTGATATATAACCACTTAAGACACAGTGCTATGTAAATATAGCATTTTCTTTTAGGGAGCTACACTGTCAGCTTTCAATATGGTGTATATATAAGAGTCCCTATACTACAACTATATATAGAACCACATCTAGAGCTATGCCTGCTTTTATGTATTATTTAGTAGGTTTGGTTAACTCGTCGTTTAAATGTGCAATATCTTGGGGCAGTTATGCATGGGAGGGTAGATTTTTTTGACCAGTACTTTGTAAATGTTTTGCTGTATAGTCTGGTATGTAAGTACATTTCAATAGGGACAAGACTTGTACGGAGAGTTCCTGTGAAATATTTGCTTGGAATTCCATAGAATGCAGTTGAAGATATTTTGCCTTCCACAACTAAAGCCCCAGCTGAACAAATAGATCTGTTTCTGCTTTTATTTTCTCCTGGTGGAAGACGTTGTCATGTTTGATATTTGCAAATTGAAGTAAGTCTTCCATTATCCATGGAAATGACCTCCTTCCTTTGTTCTGCATACAGAATTTTGATTTGTCATGAAATTTCATAAGCATTTCCACTCTTGCAAGCCAAATGCATTTGCAAAAAAAATAATAATAATTGTATGCTTTTGAGGTTTGGAAGGAAGACATATAATCTGGCTTACTCAAATTGTATTGACCCCGTTGAACTCTTTTTAAGCAGGGGAAAAAAAGACAACTGTAGAAGACTTTACCCTATCTGGCTTTAGTTTTGTTACAGCTCTAAATTTCCATTAATCCATCTCATGAAGGGGAACTTTACATAGTAAGAGGCTCTTCAGTATAGAAGTTCTGCCTGACATTAAGGTGCAAAATACTCTGGTGTTTTAGTCAGCCATCTCATTATCCCAGATAAAGAATTTTTTCTCTTTCCGCTGAGACTTTCTTTCAGAATATATTCACAGTTTTAATTTGACTACATAGATATTTAAGAGCATAAATCACACTCCTTCATTTACCTCTGTCTAGAAGTCCTTTTCTGTTTCATGGCATTTTATAGTTTTGGGTGGGCCTTCTTTCACTCTGAAGTTATATGTGGTTTTTTGATTCATTCCCCTATGGAAGCGTACAAAGCCATACAGATGCAGCTGTGCCGTAACAATTGCGGATAGCTAGCTCATCCTGTGATGGTAACGTTCAAACTAATGAGTGAGAATACTGGTAGCTTTCCAACAATAATTTTTATGCTAGCGAGTGTCTGATTTTTCTAAACATCTGTACACTCATCACCTTATTAATTACCATTTTCTTTCCAAGTAATATCATGTTGATATGTTATTCCTATAGACACTATAAAACTGTCAACATCAATTTTTTTTATGTAGTAGTAGCAACATAGTAGTGTTCAGCTCTCTGCCACCTCTGCATGGAAAGAAGACTATGTTTATCTAAAACGTGTTTGTGAGATGCACTGCCTGAGAAGAAATGGTTATGTGTCATTGATAAAGAAGTGCCATGAGGGCTTGCCTTGTCCCACTGCTTCATTCATAGCAGCCTTTGTGCATGGGTGAGTATCTATGTCTTTTTTGTTGGTAGTATCTTGAAGCTGGGATTCCAAAGCAGCACTGACCCAGCCCTGCAAGACAGCCTGACTTCGGGTAATGCTGTACACTTCTTAATAATTCTACCCTTACATTCATGAAATAAAATGATACGGACAAAACAACTCTGTTTAAATTAGCCACCAATGACTTGATATTGGTTAGAAACACTCCCTCTGTAAGTATTTCTTTCTCCTTGTACTGAAATTGAGCAGACTGTCTGTAACAGAAATGAATGCAAAGGGATGCAGTGATGAGACATTTTTACAGAAATTGTTCTGTATTCCACATATAGTGCATTTGCTTTGGCAAGTAGAAGAGCTGGCTTCTAACACTCACGACAAGAGTTTTTAGATAAAACTTTTTAATTCCAGAGTATAAAACCTGCATTTTTTAGGGACACAATAGTGACAATTACGGTTTCCCATGCATTCTACAGACATGGTCTGGTCCCCAGACATTCTATAGACAAGATTTATTTTGTTATTCTGGCGAGTTTGGCAGTTGACTTCATGCAGAAGGAATACAAGCTAATCCTTTTGCTTTTAGAGCATTTCTTTGTCTTTTAGACACAGGTGCTTCAGCTTGATCTTTATAGATACTGAATGCTTGCAAGTGTTCAGTGCTTCTGAAGATCAGCCCACCTAAATAAAAGAAGGAAGCATTGTCCTTTTTTTTTAGGCACTGTTGTGGGGAAAATATTTGTGTAGCTGTATATAGCTTTAGTAGGTTAGCAACTAGTATACCAGTTTATTATGTAAGACATAAAAAGAACAACTACAATTCTTGTTCCAGTTTGCAAGTCCTGGGGAGTTTATAACACCACCTTTCATTACATTCCAAGGATTCTTATTTCTTTTGTACTGCTATCTTTCTAGTGTTTACTGGAAGACTTTTGGCATATTAATGTGGTTATCTGTGATTGCATTATACTACTAGTTTTTACACAGTGTTTAACTATATGTTTTATATGCAGCAATGCTACAGGACATGATATACAACAAAAAATTCTTCAAAAACTAGTTTCTTAAGAATTGTAGCGTTATGTGAAATGCACCCAACAGATGCTTATTGAAACAAAGTACATTATTCAAAAATAACTTACAGAGTTGAACAGAAATAGATTTTTATGGGCTGTGGTTTTAGCTGATTTAGCCTATGTATTTTATCTTTTCCTGGAATTTTAAATGGTTAAGAGAAGCTCAGAAGATTGAATTATGTAATGTAGTAGTTTTCTCTAGAACTCGTCACATATTTCAGGAAATACCATGTGTTCGGAGAAAGGTTATATATGTCCAAATATGGAAGTGGTAAACAAGAACAAATAACAAAAAAGAACTTGGAAGAAGTGAGAAGTGCACTGTAAGTTAAAACAACCCACAGGCAACGTTGTTTTGCTGAACCAGCACTTACATAGCTAGTAGCCCTGTGTGTCAGTGACTTTGGCCTTGTTATAGAGGTTATAGTTTCACATGTCTGAGTAGTTCTTGTGGCTTTTCAGACATGCATTACCGCACCTGAAATATTGGTTCTTGTCAACATTATAGGAGAGCTTTCACTCTATATGTACAAATGGCCCATGTTTGCCCCCCTCTCCCTCTTTAGGGCACTGTTGGGTAGCTGTGAGTGAAACAATATTGAGGTGTGCTTTTTCTTTTATAAGAGACTTCCTTTTCAAACATACTTGCTGTTGGGTGCTCACTGATGGCTCATACCTTAGTTTAAAAGAAAAAAGTATTGACTGTGATTTCCATCACACAATTTTTCCTGTGGTCAAAACTTTTAGGGAACATGTTGGTTCAAAGAATTAATATTTCTGTCTGTGTTTTTTAGCTGCTATTCTAGAAAGATAGAAAAATAGCTAGACAGTGGTAAGTTTGATTTTTTCTGTCCTTGCTCTGTATTGGGAAAGGCTGCATCTTGTAGAATGGTGCAGAGAATAAATACTGTACCTATGCTGATTTATCATGGGCAAAAAAATAGTACCAGAACCATTATCTGAATCTCTTAAAATGTCTGTAGTACTCAGATTAGTAGGCTACTTAGTCCAATATAAGTATCACTAAATTAATATTTTCCTCGTCTTTCTGTGAGCTCTGCCATTCCTAAACCTCTAGGTTTTAATTTGGTTTAATTTCTTGTAAATTCTGCATAGAGAAGTTAGTCTGATGACTAAATTAGTTAAAAATTCTGAACTAATTCTTGTGTCTTCATTGTTCATAAATTCTTAAGTTATCTACAAAAATTCCTTGTTTCAGCCTTTTTTGTAATCCACATCAAAGCAGACCTCCCCCTCCTGGGAAGGTAAGAGTGGGTGTCTGTTCAAAAGCATATGTGAAATACAATTATCAGAGTTAATGGCTGAAAAATGAGAACTTCTAAATTCTGCTAGCATGTGGCTGCCCAAAGCTATGCACCTTTTGTGGATAATGTAACTAAGTAAGGTCCTCTGTACTTCAGAGGTCCTGCTTTTGGAAACGAGAATATTTATACTTTGAATTAACTTTTTTCTTTTTTTTTTCTTTTTAACAGAGCATAGGCCCTGGAGTGCAGCTGCATGATGATACACTCCCTGGATACACAAAAGTAGCTCAAAAGGAATTATTAGAGAAAACAGTGGGCTAGATAAGCACATTGGCGAATGCAAGCTGGGTGAGTAAATCTTCATCTCTGGCAATAAAATTTTTAATTTTTTTTTTTTTTACTGTGCATTAATGTCCATTCCATCTCCCTTGACGAAATAATTTATTACAAATTTTACTGGAAAGGGCTGAAACCAGGATTTGTAGCAAATGTAACTTAGCACCTGTGAAATGTAATCTAGATGGAATGTTGCATGTTCTATTTAGAGGTTTCATGTGCAGTGCCATACATAGGTAAGACTGTGTATGTCCATCAACTTAAATCCTTTATGGTTTGATGCAATAAATCAGTGGTGCTTTGGAGAAGTAGTTTCCGTGTTAACGATGGAGTCTATGAATAAATTGGGGGATGGAACACACCTAGCAGGAACTCTTGCAGGTGCCAAACCTTGCATGTCAGTATCATGTTGGCCCGGTTATGCAACACAGATGAATTCTCAGCCCAAAGAAATGGAAACATGGGCCAACACTTGAACAAGGTATTGTTCCCGTATGGGGGTAGTCAACACTCAGAGCTTGAGGCAAGAACTTTGAAAAAAGCAAGTTAATTGTACATCCTAGATGATGAATAAAGGAGGGTGTTGGATTTGTACCTGGAGTCAGTTCTTGCCAAGAGTGTGGGAGTTGCAGAAACACCTCAAAGGAGCAGAGCAAAAGCTTCTCACAGATGTGAGTGTTATGTGCAGATTTAAGAAAATGGTTTGATGAAAAATGGAATGTTTTCAGCCTGAAGGCATGAAATTTGAAAGTGATGCTAGGAAGAAGGGCCAAGGTTTTCACAGAACAAAGAACAAGTTTTCTTTCGGTTCCAGAACAAGCTTTGCTTGGAGGAACAGTGAAATACTTGTATATTTTCTTTTAAATACGTATCATATGCTCTCCAGTGTTTTTGGGTGAGGTATTGCCTTATGTGGAGAGAGCCAGGTCGAAAGTAGTTGTTTAAGGATAACAGTTAAGAAAGACTAAAAAAATAAAGAGCACGCCACAGAGTACAATAATCAGGTTTGCAGCAAGGAGAACGCAGAGGCTGGAAGGGTGGAATGCAGATGTAGTTTCAGGATTGTTGAGTGTGATTCTGTCTAAACTGAGATCCAAAGGTGTGCCTTATCTAAACATATCTGAACTAGTTTTGAGTAATGTGGAGTTCATAGCCAGGATCTTTGTGTCTTGCGTAGATGTGTTTTTGTGAGATGTGTATTGACTGAGAGCAGCAAGCGTTAAAATTTGTTCCCCAGAGAACAAGTACCAAGGGAGCCAGATGTATTTAGTTTTCAGGACAAATGCCACATATAAACAAGAATGTGCTCAGGTGACTGTTGTTTAACTGCTATGTCTTTGCACGTAGAGTGCTTATGTCTTTTGGCAAGTAAGCCATATTTTGTTTAGGAGAAGCTAATCCTGTATCACTGTTGTGGTGTTGTCTGACTGGCAAAGTAAATAAGTAGCAGTTGCCAAACCTCTCAGCTTATGAAATATCACAGATCATGAGGGGAAAAATGTAATGCAAAGAGTTATTGAAATGCAGGTTTTCATCTTGAGAGGTGGAGGACCAGCCAGCTAAAGGCAAGTGATCACAGAAACTAGAAATTAATCTGTGAAGGAACAGCCTACACAGGGTCTTGTCTTTTACTACTCTCATTGACTTCAGTAGGAATTGAGATTTTAGCACCCTGGAAAATTAGATCATTTCCAACTTGGGGGCCCAAAGAGTTAATGGGTTAATCTTTTTCTGGGCATTCCTGTTTCAAAATTTTCACTTGCCAGCTTTGAACAGGTTGTTTGCTTTCTCTGGGTAAGGTTTTAATATCTGATGATAGTAAATCATGTGAATGCTAAGGTATCAAAGGTAGATGAAGGATATAGTTATTGCAGTACACTGCAAATAGTGCTTTTATCTAGTGAATGAAGGTGGACATGGCCACTGTGAGCTGGGAATGCTGTTAAATAGGGAGGAGGAGAAGGAAGGGGTGACATGGCAGTCAAGTCCTGTGATCCTTACATTTAGAAGGGTTTTGTGCAGGACTGAAAATGTGGCAAAGCTTTTCTTAGTAGCCAGATTTCTGGATCTAGTAATTTCCATACATGCTGCTTGCATGTTCTGCTTCAGATCTGTAGGACTCAAAATTCATCTTTTCAACTTCTGCAGTAGGAGGAGGATGATGTTTTCTGACTCTTCTAGGTTTGCTCCTGTAATTGTCCCATGGAAATAAGCTACAGCTTCCTGGCAGCCCACTGTTTTTGCCTCCGTACACATGCAAAGGTTTTGGATTATATGAACCCATATTATTATACATCATCTTTCTGGATTTTTTAATGCAAAAAGTTGAATATTGTAAATTCTTACATCAGGTTAATAAATCTGACCACTAAACATCACTAGAAGCTGACAGTCCTGTTGTCATGTAGTAGTTCCGAATAAGATCTATAATGGATTCCTCAGGTTTTCATAAGAATTCTTTTAAGCATTTTCATATTATTTTCCAGTAGACCCTAGCTGGCTTTTGATTTGAAGTAATTTGCAAGAGATTGAACTTAAACACAGCATTATTACAGATTTTTAAGTCAAATTGTGGTCGTGATCTGTCATTTTCAGACTTTTTGCATTGTTAGGAAATGTGGATTTTAAATGAGTTTGAGTTTCATTGTTCTGAAGTGTTGTTCTGCACAGTGAAAATCTTGATCTGTGCCATTTTCTCCTCAAAACAAAATTCTACGCCAAACACAGACCATAGATATA
>VUYV01000013.1:0-18996 GCA_008711295.1 Anarhynchus alexandrinus
ATATTCACCACCACTATACCACCTTCATTTTTTAAGAGGAAAATTTGAAAAATTACTTTGAAGATGTCAGGTTTGCACATGTGTGTGGAGCCTCAAGCGACCTCCATGGTGGAGAAAGGCTCAAGACGAAGGAACTGTATTTCAGACAGTTCTGCATTGCTACCTACAAGTTCAAGAAATTTATTTTTGGTGCAAATGACTGCTGCAAAAATGCTGCATATTTAATGACAATTACCAGTTTGACATCAATATTTCTCCTTGTAGCATTTCAAATTATTCAGTGGAAATAATGAAGCTGTCATCTAAAATACTATATGTATCGTAAAATTTTATGTCCCACTTAAATCTCAGCAAAGAATGACAATAAACTTTGATTAAATACTTGCCTGTAACAGAATAAGATGTCAACAGACAGCAGTAAATTCAGAAGAATTCCTATTGACTGTATGCCAGTTTGCTAACGGCAACTGCATTCAGAGAAAGCTGTGTGCTGACAATATCTCGGTCTAGGCATCTCACCAGCTAATGACAACGCTACATTTAAAAGCAATAACAATCAAACTACAACAATAGGAGAAATTTCTTATAACCGTTTTGAATGCATTCATCTCATCACAACATCATGGATTTATTTTTTCCCGTGTCACACGACCAGCTTTAGAGACACCTTAAAGCATCCAGGGCTTGCCATGCTCAGTCGTCACCGGGAGACCAATGTCACACTTCACTGAAATCCCTGGCTCCTGGTTGACTTTTCGTAATGCCAGTCAACAGGTAAGAACATCGGAGAAGAGGGGTGTCAGTTTGTCAGGGAAAGCAGTGGCGTATGGAATAAATTTAATTGCAGTGGTCCATCACTATTATCAGAGCCCCATAGCCGAGAAGAGGAACGCAGCAGCAATGAAGACGAATGGAGGTGAAGATCCATCATGAAAAAAGATGAAGCAGCCAAGAAGAACAAGCCATTCACAATGGAAAAGAGGAAATAAACACAAATACAACCAGGATCATTCTCAGAAAAGAAAAAAGAAGAGATGAGACAATCATGAGGATTTCGGTCAAAAGACTTAACTGCAATGCAACAATGAAAAACAATGCATTAGATTAAGGAAAAAACATTTTTAACCACATAACGCACAATGAAGAAAAAGGGAGTAACAGGAGAATAAGGAAAAAGGAAAGTAAGATTAAAAAAAAGTATGAAAAACAGAGGGAATGAGAATAAATGTGAAAAAGAAACAGTATGCCTGGAAACATGTTACAAAATCACCATAAAATCAGAAATCTTGCCCAAATCCCTGCATCACTGGCCACAATCCTGTCCCTTCCCCACATCCAAGTGATCATTACAGAGGTTATGAGAAAAAGATGAGGGAAAAAAAGTGGTATTTGGTTTTCTTTCCTGTAAACCCTCTACTGAAATTTGGACTGTTTACCTGCAACTGTTTTCCTTCTTTGTTTATGCAAATGCACATAAGAAAATGGATTTGTGACTCTAAGGAAGCTCCAAGAAGGTGAGCACAGGGGGAGGGACGTCAGCGAGCACTTGCCAGGCCTGCAGAGAACCTCCCAGTATACCTCTACGGAGGTATACAGCAGCTACCAGTCTCAAGGTTAAAAAAAAAATAAATAATAATAGAGCTGCATGAGGTTACCTACATAAGAGATTGGCTCCGATGTATTTCTTATCCCACACAGAAAGACAAGTAGTGATTTAAAGGAATTTGCTACACGTTCACCTGCTGGGTTTGGGCGTAAAAGCAGAATTGTGGCTGTTTGCACAACCCCTCCTGAATGAAGAGAAATTGCTCACATGGCAGCTGAAAGTAAACACAGGTTCACTGTATTCCCAGAGAAGAGCACAGAAATTGAGGCTGCTGTTCCTAATAATTAACATAGCGCAGCAATCTGAAAACATAAAGTATAAGAACTGAACATAATCCATATTAGTGTTCTGGGGTTTTTTTTCCTCCCTCTCTTTGCAATTTTTCTTTTTTCTCCATTATGCCTCCTCATTGTAAATGAGGGAATCTATACAGGTGGGTTGATCAAGACTGATTGCAATTAAGATTTATTGTTAAAATTGGTGCTGTGGTATAATTGAAACAGGTGTCCCTCTATTTTCTTCTGTACTGCTTTGTTCCAAATGCTAATCAACACAAAATACTGTAGAAACCAATTACACAAATAAGTAAAATGTATTAAAATATTATAAAATATACGTATCTTTCCAGAACTTTAAGAAAAAAAAACAGTTATGTGTAGACTTGTTTATTCCAGTAGTGTATAGAGTCCACTTCAACTTATACATCTGTGCAGTGGGGCAGAACAATTTTAGTGGAGGAACTCAAGCATACTAATTTAGAATAAAGAAGGTGGCATTTTATTCCCACTGCATCGGAGCCGTAAATTTCTAAACATTCAATTTTTGCAGGCTTAAGGCACCATCTTCACTCTCAAAACTCAGAATAATATTACACGGGAGATGTTACAAAGGGCAAAGTGCAGTAATCGTGCTCTCACACGGTAAGTCACCCCAAAAGGAAAAGTTGTGTGTGCACGCATGAAAAGGTGCAATGATTTTATACCTACTGGTTTGATTATTATGATTTTTGGTCTGATTATGCCACTCTTACAAATGACGAACCTTGCTGGCGTGCTCATAGCCATCAAAAAGCTACAACTGACTGTTATCCAAGCGATATTCCCAAAATAAGTTAGCAATTTGCCATATATTGGGAATAGCAGACTCTCTCTTCTAGCCCCAGAAATCGCCCCAAGAGTGAGTTTGTATTAACGTAAGACACTGAAAAATTGTAAACAACAGTGCAGCAGATGAGGTTTATCTAAGCTGGCAAAAGTCTTGTTTTCAGATACAGTGAATGCTAATGATAATAAATAATTGCAAATACCATCTGGACTCTTTGAAAAACATCTTTCTCCAAGTCTGCAATCGAATCTCTACAAAAAGAGGATCAATGCAAAAGAAAATGAAAACAGTAAATTAAAATTAGATTTATGCCAACTACTTAAAACTAAGTGCTCATTTAGAAGCAGTTAACACAAAAATGTGCTCTCGTTCAGATGCGGAGTCTGGCCTAATCCCATAAAGCAACTCCGAGAGCTTCCACAGTCTATCAGGAAACGTTCAGAATTTGCAGGACCGAATGCTAAGCTATTTTCATTTTTATTATTGCTACTAACAGTAGTAGTTTCTTTTCCAATTTTTGTCTCTAATTGATCCACAAAACTCAGAACAGAGTGGTAGTAAGATGTCTTATTCGATAGCTTTTTAAGAGATTGCAATAAAGAAGAAAATTCACCCAGTAGCATAGATGATCATCAGTCAAGGGTCTAAAGGAATGTCTGAAATCTGTTCTTGACAAAAGCAGTGCTAATTGCAAACCAGGATCTTTGGTTATTGAGTAAAAACCTCTTAGCGTACGCGCCAGTTTTGCCAAGTATCAACTCTGCATAAGACATTTTTCAGATGGGTTAAGTTACTTCTGGCTAATGTACCCTGACCTTCGCTTGAACCATTTTTACATAATAAAGTTGTGAATTTTAGAAGGTGTGTTTAATTTCCACTGTATTTTGCATAGATCATTTAGTACTTAAAGTGGGGATAAATCAAATGTAGGAAACACAACATTAATAATATTTTCTGTGTGCTTCCACTTTGCCCATGAGGTGGTACTTTAATTCCATCATTAATAACGATGCCTACATTTTCCGTCGGTAGTGCATCATTCCTCTACTGCCATTTAAAGCGCATTTGGTCTCTAAACTGCTCCACCCTCTGGAACTGGTTCACTGATTATATGGTAGCAACGGCCTCATCCTGCTTACAACCCGGCTACAATGGCATCAACAGAAGAATTTAAAAGCAGGAATCACTTATGTTGAGCTAAAATAGGGAAGGCTTATTTAGAAAAGTTTTCTGTTATTTTCCGTCTTCAGAAAGTTTATATAGATTTAAAACTCGCGGTTGTTCTTTGAGTGGGGAATATCTATTCACAGTCCAGATTGTCTCAAAACGATTAAACGGTGACTATAATTTTTACTGGGAAAAGAACAAAAAGCATTGTTTCCAATGAGGGTTTCCAAGAGGAAAACTCTCCCCGTAAGCAGCGCAGGACCTTGGGTTTGGGTATTGTAATTAAAAGGTGACAAATACCAGATCTGCTACTGCATCAGAAAAAACGGTGTGCATTACTCCTCAGAAGCCTCGGGAAACAACTTCGCCTGAAGCTTGCTCTCCGTGCTGCCGGTCCAGCCAAGGCAGTACATTCCGCTTCCTTTTTTCCTCGGCTGATGAAACTATTTCCCATGAAACGTTCACTCTTTAGGGTTCGGATGGAGATGGATACTGCTGCTTGAATGTTTACACACCAAGACGAAGCATCCTCACAGCGCTGCAGGGCTTTATCATCCTGACCTGGGAAATGGGGTGTTGCCAGCAGAGCAGCTTCCACCAGTACAGGAACACGGTCTCCCCAAGAGGTCTCTGCTCAGTGGGGTACGCTGACCTTCCACCACCGCGTCCTTTCAGAGTTCAAACATACGGATGGGTTTGGACTCTGGCACAGCCTGAGCCGGACCGTTGCTATTAGAGAAGACTCGGATCCCCTCGCTTAAAACCAAAATAAGGTGCATACACAACTACAGCTTCCAATTTTTTCCAAATTGAGTGGCGAAGCTAAAACCTGAAGACTGTATTAAAGATTAAGAATGGCCATTGCCCACCCTTTGGTATTGTCCTCGGGGTACGCCCTCTGCTCACAGAAAGACAAGAAAGGAAGATGACAAAGTAAAGGGACAGTAAGTGCAGAAAACACAGGAGAAGGAATTATCTTTGATATCAAAAATTTCATCAAGCTGGGGCTTTCTCAGAGATGCTGAAGCCGGGACCGTGTGCTGAGCTGGCACTTCAGACAAATGTTGCTTGCCGAGTTCAGAGGCAGTCGCGCCAGCAGCTGCCCTCCCACGCTGACCTGCTCCTTATTTACTCCAAAGAAGAAGAAAAAAAAAGATGTATGGACCGTAAAGGGCCTGCATAGATACCAACCAGTCATTCCCTAACAGGTTTTCCAGCTCCTGTTGGAGAACCACTACTTTAGCTTTGCTACTAGATTAAAGGAAAACACAGAATCGGTAAATGAAATAAAATGAATGCCCTCCCCCCAGCCCCTTTTTAAACACCCCAAAGTGTCAAGGCTGTCAGGAGGCATTTGAACACGCTTTTCAAATATAAGAACTGAAACAGAAAAACTGGAGAATATCTGGATGAAATTTGGTTTTCTACCGCTAAATTTCTTTGTGTGAAAAAAGCAATAACCTCTCCGCAACTTAGAAAATATTTCTGTTCTGATTATTCAGCTATTAAAATGGGAAAGTGTCATTTTATGACAATTGCTTTCGGCAGGAGATATTTTACACTTATATTCTCAAGGAATATGCACATAAGGAAGAACAATATTAAAACCTTCAGCGTTAATCTGTATTTTCAAAGCTAAGCACATTTTGACAAACTTTCTAATAGACACTGTTCAAAATTCATAACATATATGAGCATGATTACATTACTCTAATTTATTTTTTCTCCTCTCATGCGCAGCAATAAAATTTTACCTTTGAACTTATATTTATTACAACTTTTACTCTACGGAGGGCATGCAGGCACAGAAATATAATAAAGCTCGGCTAATTCCATACATTATTGAAATCCTAACACTGCAAATGGTATCTTACTGTCTTCATGCATACTTAAAATTTCAATTCAAAACCCATTTCATTAAAAGGGCTGGTTAAGCAACAGCATATGCTTATTTTAAGTTTGTGGATTAATGTAGCAGAATTATATTTTATATATTTGGGGAAAAAAGTAGGTAATACTAGTGGTTTGTTTAGGTGTTGTAAGCAAAAGCCTGATAGATGCTAAATAATTGAGTGCTCCATCCATCAGACTCCTAAGCATTGTAAAACTGTAGAGAAGGGAAGTGCTGGAGAATAACCTTTGCTTATCCACAGGCTGCTGTTAACTGGGTCTAACTACAGCAGTAAAAATCCCATTGACTTCACCAAAGTGGGAAGTGTAGAGCTATGGAGGAATAGCTTCAAACTAAACGAAGAAAAAACAGGTGAGAGAACAGAAAGAAGTTAGACCGTGAAGATCAGGGGTCACCACGTAACACTAGCAATACCTGGTCAAGGAAAACATCACCACTGACATACAAGTCAAATTTTGGGCATCTCTTAACTTGGTTGGTATACTGCTAAATGATGCGGCGATCCAAGTCAGTAAGGGAGCGGCTCATGCAATCAAATACGTGATAAAGTGCAAAAGTTGACTCAAACTGTGAGCGTAACACTGGCACAACCTCCTTTCTCTTCACAAAGGTCACCTCGCACATTAGCTCCAGCTTCATTGATTAGCAGCTGAGATAACAGCCGCCCACACGCACCTCAGAGTCATTGGGAAAAAAGACAAGGGTATGACTTTCTGCATACGATGTCCTCATCACGTTTCTGGTAATTGTTCAATCATAGAGAAGGCACAAATAGGGAAAAAGCAGCAGAACAGACTACTCTGAAGACGTAAGAGAAACAACTTAACAACCTTTACATTTGGCACCGAGGCATCAAAAATGATAGCTATTTTTGCTGCTGTAATTACATGGCTGAGACTCGGAAGAATTGCATTTTTCTTCCCTGGAAACATGGCCACGTGATGTTTGATGTCTCCTCAACCCGTAGGAACAGATCTCTCCACCATGGCCAGTTTGCAGAACGCCTGCAGGACCAAACACCTGAACACACTGCCAGAAATGGTCCAAACAGTGCTCCCAAACCCACCACTGGGTCCATCATCCCCATCTTTCTGAAGGCAGACTATGTCAACCTGACTTCCACAGGCATCGATGCAATCACACCGGGGGAGGTTTGAAAACTCAACAGCCAGGACTGCTGTCAGCCCCTGATTTGGGCTTCTCTAATCACAAACCTCGGAGGTGCACCAACATCATGATCCTTCCAGAGCATCTGGAAGGTTCCCACCACATCCATGTCCCCAACGCAGGCTTACAGGCCACCGCTGAGGACTAAGCAAAAGAGAAAAGCAAGGGAATAAATACATTAAGCCAATTAAGCTTTCTGACCACGAAATAGCAGTCCAGGCTGGGGAAATACATGAAGGCTCCAGCACAGAGACATAATTAAGTTGCCACACTGGAGGATTTCCCAGAGTTTAGTAGGACTCAGTGCACGGTACCAAGCTCTCACAGGCTCAGTTGATCAAATTTAGGCTACTGTGCCACAGCAAGCCCAGACGGGACAAGGCAAACCTCATCTGCACTTGAGATCCCAGCAACAAGCAGCAAGGCAGGGAGCAGTTTACCGCAGCAAACTATGATGTTGTCTCCTACATTAAGGTGAACTTTCAAGATCAGCTGTCCCAGCTGCAGAGCCTGAATTTAACAAGATCCCTCAGAAACCTGGTCTCAACCACATTTGGTTTAGAGAGGAATACTCACTTGTTAAAAAGTAAGGGGAAAGGTTTTTCTTTGACTCTAGGTAAACAGAGCAAGATTTTTACCTGCTCTCAAGCAGTTAGTTGAAATGTATTCCACTACAGACTTTAAAGTTACCTCACCGGCAACGTAACCTCCTGACATATTGAAAACCAGCAGGAAATGTTGAATTAATACATATATGCTAACAAGCACTCCCACAACCATGAATGTTTCATGTAGCTTTTCACTGGCTGACGCCGTAGCCCATGGCTGCCGGGTGCCTTCGAAGCCTTGAGACAGGGGAAGCACTAGAGGGAAACCGCTGTAAAGCAGGGAACCACAGAAAAGCAGTCAGAGGGAAGAGTCTCCGGAGAAAAGCCGGAGCAGAACACTACCAGCAAAAGAGGCAAGGCAGATAATGTTAACATCTGGACTGGGATGGAGGAGGGAGAGAAGGGAGTTAACGTGAGCACCGGGGAAGTCTGCCTCTATACTCGGTAATCGCGGGGCTACATTTCGGTGATGTGTAGAATACTTCCCAGCAATATGTGGTGTTACCGCTTATGTGCTGTGTATACAAAGAGATGCAAACAAAATGAGTTTTCAGAGAGCGTGTAATACTGGCTGACTGCACAGGATAAGTTATTATGTGCCAACCGACTGCTGGAAAAAGGAACTTCTACACACCTTTGGGGTCTTACCCATATATCTTAATGTTCTGGACCATGACAAATGATTGGATAACAACTCTTACTCCCCTTGTCATCATCCATCTTCTTAGGAGGCTTATTTCTTCAAATCCTGATGATGAACCTCTGTAGTCACTTATCTGAGCAGTGAAAATTTATTGCCTTTACTAGAAAATGAAATTCTCCTCCAGGAGAACTGCAATGGACACAAAAGGGCAAATTTCCACCCTGGAGTATGTGGATGCATTTTCTTTCTCTTTAGTGGGAACTATATACATTTATCCCATGTCAGAAATTGGACCAAAGGGTATCTCCTGTGTTAATAAGAATGGCTAATTTCCAATTAAATAAGCTTACAGATTGTAGAGATGCCCTAATGACAAAAAAGGATGAGGCCCCACACTAATCCTGATTTCAGAGCACATATTTAACAGGGCTGCCAAAGCAAAGTCTCCAAAATACTTACTAATTACGTTGGACTGCCTCCAGCCGCTGTCACTGGCAGGGAACAGCCAAAGTTTGCAAGGAACCAACCCACCGCGTTCGAAGATGATATTATTATTTTGGGAAAGCCTTGAAGGAGTCAAGAGGGCTGTGGAGCAAAATATTGCGGGGCTGATTTGGACAGAAAATACTGCCATAGCCTGTGGACTTCTTGAGCAGCTGTATAAAAATATTTAAAAAAAAAAAAAGCTGGGAGCAGCCCCCAAACCGGTGAGATGCAAAAGTGCAGATTAGCACTGACTCCACTGCACTCATGTTGGACTTAAATACGTGCTATCTCCAGCAGTTACTGGAACCTGTAGTAGAGACTGGAGTATAAGAAGAAGAAAAGCTGTAGAGCCGAAGTCTATAAATTCAGCTGGAAGAATCCATACGTGCCTTCTTTTCTTGTGTGTTCAATGGCAAGAGTTGGTACCCCAAGAGGGGTTGTTCCCAATGCAGGGAGAGCCCAAACTAACACCAAAGGATGGCTGAGGAATCCAGAAGTACAGCACTGAAGAAAATCAAGTTTCTACTTTTGCCTGGTCAACTATGAGAACTAGCAAATTTGTGCAAGCTGCATGTGACCCTCAGAAGAAGCAGTACTAAGAACAGTCTTTCCAGACTTCGTATCAAGTTTCACAGTTAGCCATTAATTAGCTCAGAGTTAAAAACCTCCATTCCAGCTCCACAGTACAAGAAGGGTTGAAAGAACTGCAGGTGCCCAGAGTGACACCATAAATATTGATCACAGTGCTCGTTCCACTTCATTACCCACAAAGCGAGCAACGGTCCTCAAGGGAGAGGAGAAGGCAGATCCAATTTTAATCAAACAGCCGTACTAAAATGCAAACCTCGTGGAATATTATTTTAATTATTGCTCTTTAGTCATGCCAATTGCAGCCTATTAAAAAAAAAAATGTTTCTGGACAGAGAGCCAAAACCTTCGGCTGCCAGGAAGGTGCATCTACACTACGCGAAGCAGCCCTACGTAACGATACCCAACTGAGCTCTGCAACCACCAAAATGCAGTTTTCCAGCCCAGCACCTCACCCTGGGCTCGTTAGAACCACAGTTCATTAACCAGCCAAAACTTCATGCTACCGCAGCTATAGTGTTTCCGAGATACAAACTGGTCTCCGGCAATGAAGGGGCCATACAGACTTATTAGCTTATTCAGACCAACCTACATAGTATAGTACATAAATCCTAAACCATTTAACCTTCAAAATATATGTCTGGGAACACTGCCAGTGAATATTTGAAAGGGATTACAGGAAATGTATTAGTTGTCACTGAAAATGAAAATATGGATTTCAATTGAAACTCTATATAAGGGGGAGTTTTTGCCCCAAAATCCGTTAGCCTAGCAGCCACGCTGAACCAAGGGAAAATTGTACAGCTAGCTCTGACTACACAGGGCAAGCTGATATACTTTTAAAGCTACATTTTTATCTCCTGAAATAAAAGATTTTGCTTTTTTATTTTTCTACTTTAATCAGAATAGAACCTCATTAAATGACAGTGTGTGAAAAGAACATATAAACTAGAAAGAAAATATAAAAACTTTCTGAATAAATTAATGTTTATTGCTTTTAGACTTTGATATTCTGGTCTTTACTACTTAAATGCAGTTTAAATGTATTACTTGCCACGGCCTTTACGTTAAACCCAGTAAGTCTGCAATTTGCGATAAAATTCCTTATCTCTCTCTTTCTGAACCTACGCAAAGATCCAAGGTTAATTTGCAGATAATATTACTTCATGAAATAATTATCTTAGTCTATAGTACTTAAAACAGCTAAATTCAAGAAAGATATTTTAAAAAATGGAGCTGGCACGGCTGCAGGATGGAGGTTGCTCCTCCCTGGCACACAGCCCCGCACTGGCAGCATCTCCCGTGGGGCGCAGAGTCTGGGTATCCCAAGCCCGGAGAAGCCGCCCACATGTCCTCCTCGCCAGGGAGTCAGGACAGGGGGCCTACAGGAGAGCTGGGGAAGGACTTTTTACAAGGGCATGTAGTGATAGGACGAGGGGGAATGGCTTCAAACTGGAAGAGGGCAGGTTTAGATTGAACATTAGGAAGAAGTTTTTCACTTTGAGGGTGGNTTTGAGCAACCTGGTCTGGTGGGAGGTGTCCCTGCCCATGGCAGGGGGGTTGGAACGAGATGGTCTTCAAGGTCCCTTCCAACCCAAACCACTCTATGCTCTGCGCCAATGCCCTTGCCCAGGGCACAGACCTCCCTGCAGTGGGGAGAGAAGGGGACCCGGCCCCGTACAACCTTACCCTCCATAGCCCCCGAACGCCAACAGCAAGGCAGGCTGCCTTCCTCTTCACAGCCCCACTGCTTGCTGAAAAATTACTCTCTCGAGCCATTCTTTCTCATCCTGCTAATTTTTCCAAACGTCCTCCTATTAAACTATACAAATATATTCATTTAGTAAACATCCCATTAACCAGGTCAGCATACAGTATTCACAACTTATTACAGAGCAGTGCCAAATCAGTCACAGAAGCAATTATGCAATTGTAAAGCAGACAACTCACTTTAATCTTAATATGGGGCTGGGGATGTACATGCCAATGTTCATTCACATGACTCATTAATTTCCAAGTATTGTACACCATTTGTTTCACCCTCACTTACGTAGCACTCTCATGTATTTTGATTTGTAAGCCTTGTGGACTGTCAGAAAATATGAGCTCAATGCTTCACCCTTCGCATAAGGGATTTTGTTATTGAATTTAATGTTTTTACTAAGCTTCTGTCACCCAGGTGGGGGAAGAAGCTGGGCTAGATATTCAGATTCAAGACCTAAATATGTGTTTAACTCTCACAAAAAAAAAAAAAAAAAAAAAAAATCCAAGCCANAAAAGAAAGAAAAAAAGAACCAAAATCCTTCCAGAACTCTTTAAAATAGGTGGTTGTATAGAACAGAAATCAGAGCTAAGATTATGGGATGCTTTAGTTACAACAGGGGAAAAAAAGAAAAAAGTGTTTTTTAAAATCACAGCTTTATTTGAAGACATTCATTTATTTAGGCATCTTGGGAAAACACACTGCCATATAATATTAATAAACAAGAATATGCTCTGTCAACCACATGCAGTACCACAGACATTTTGAAGACCAAAATAAATAATGTATTAGAAAGCCTACCCTAGCCTGAATTAATGCAGTGGAATTATTTTCCTGGGATTTAAGTCATATATAGCATTAAAAGTAAAGGCCTTAAGATACTTATTGATAGGCAAGAAACTGCTATCTTTAGATCTATGCATGCCCAGGGAGCACTCTGCTAAATTTACAGTCTCAGAGAGTTTCCAAGAGAGTTACCGTATCAGTCAGCTTTATTTGTAAACTCCACAAAAAAAGAACAAAACACCCTCTTGGCTCTAGTCTCCTTTGACACAGCACTACGCATACAACAAAACAGTGCTGACTTTGTATGAAACTTGGGAAATCTGGTGAAACTGGAGGGGGGAGGCAGGGATGGGGACGGGATTCTTGCTACGTTAAATTTAATGGGAATTTTGCATCTGGTAACAAGGACTGGAGTTTGAATTTATAGGATCATCTTGGGTTCTGCAAAGTACTATGGGCAGCTAAGACCCGCTTCCCACCCGTTTCAAGCATGGATGGAGCTATTTCTACAGAACTGCCTATCATTAAGTTCATGAGGACTTTCCAGTCCCGCTGGGTCATCGCATTTTCACTACAAAAAAGACCTGGTACTTTACACGTCATGCACAATTGCCAACAACGAATGGGAACAACCCCCAGTCAGCGACAGCCTTCGGTACAGTGCCACAGAAGATGTGGCAAGGGAGTGCAGGTGGACCTCATGCCACCTGGAAGTGACTTTGTCCCTCCAGCAATGCACCCTGGGTTCATCCGTTCCCAGCGAACTCTCTGCTCACATGCTAGGAGTAGATAAATATACTCACTTCTTCCAGAAAAGTCACTTTTCAAACAAATCCATCTCCCACTGGCCATAGTGCCTGAATCCCCACAGATACCACCAGCCAGAGGACAAAGCCAGTAACTAACTTCATGTGATTGTTTTTCCCTCCCTCTGTGATATGAAGGGAAAAACCACCGCTTTCTGCTTGCATAGCTGCTGACCCAGTCCACATGGATGTGTTAACTCATTCGTCTTGCTTCTCCCTTTTTCTCTTTCTGGGCTTGGTAATTACTGCGTCAATGTGAGGGTTCATCGGTGGCAACACCATCAGGCAAGTGATGGCAAACTATAGAGCACAGCCGCCAGAAAGGAACCGAACAAATTCATGCTTACAGTCCAATTCCCACATCTCCATAGGAATTTTTAAATAATGCATCTCTTTTAAGAACCACGGTACTGTCTCCCAATACGGGGAGACAAGGCTTCAAAATTGGAAAATGCATCCCAACAACACAGGGTGATTCAGTAAAGAAACTCCATCTCATATATATGTTCTCTTCAAAAGCTTTGCTCTGACATTTGCAAACTGCCTCAAGATAAAAACTGAGCAGGCTGTTTATTTTAAAAAGAACTATGAAATATCTTATCCTGTTACTGGTTTAACTCTTCTAAACAAAGGCAGTACCTAATTTGAGACAATTACAGACGTGCTTCATACAGACGGAAAGAAAAACACTGAACAATGGAATTTTAAATTGTTCTCAATCTCGAAGAGGTAATCTTTCTCGATTCACTAATTCACATTCACTCCAGCGCTTCACAAAAGCCACCATTTATTAAATATGAGATTCAATTCACAGATAAACAAATGCGATAATGTAACCTACACTTAAAATAATAGCTTGGCTTCAAAGTTTGGGGGGAATTAGGAGTTTTCTTTTTTTATGGGTCTTCTTAGCATTATTTCTTGTCACGACTTCAGAGCTCAAGTCCTGTAATCGAGGGCCACTGAGCTCAGGTTTCCACACGAGCCAGGATCTGCGTGAGGATCGAATCCCGACCCGCAGAGCGCACTGAATTCAGTGGGAAATCTGCCAGCAGGAGGATGTTAAAGAGCATTTAGGAGCCACATCCCGGGGTCGTTTTCCCTGCTCTGCAATTTCTCTACCACTTCATCACATGTTCTCTTTCCATTATGACCACCTGACTAATCACAAATTGCTGCCTAATGAAGAGTACGGGCATTACAATACTTAATTAGAATTAAGAGGAAGATTTACTTTAAAAACCTGACAGACCAATATGCTCCAGAGCCAATCTCGGTGGTGCAGAACTAGCCCAAAGTTTTCAAGTCCTGAATTCTTAATTAAAAATTAGTCAAAACTTATTTTTAAGGGGGAAGCCTTCCCCTCCAGCATCCATTAACCTCAAAACAAGTGACTAAATTTGTTTTTAATCAGCTCTACTTCGTAAACAGCTTGATAAAAAGAAACTTAAAGAAAGTGCAACACTTATCTTCAATTTCCACTCAACAGCCTTCAAAACTCCTGTATAAAGGTGGCTCTCACAATCGCTCCTGTCCAGCACGCAACGTGCAGCACCGAAGGAATTTCAGCTACGGAAAAAGCCTCCTGTAGGGCCACCCGGCAGGAAAGGATTAAATTACACACCAAAAAAAAAGCCCTTCTTTTTTCCTCCTCTAAAAGGGCTGTGGTCAGAGATCAGTGTGAGAAGCTGTCTATTGAAGTTCGACTCATAGAAACCTCAGGAGAAACCGACCGCTGACCCCCACGGCACTGCACACAGCCGGACCCCGCGGGGCAGCTCCTTCACCTCCTCTGAGGAACAGCCAGCGCAGAAGACCTCATGGCTGCAGGCTGCTCCCAGCCTTTTCTTCCACCCTGACTCCTCCGCATCTCTCCTCTCCCCACCCCAAACCCTCCTGCAGAGGGAGGCGGAGGGAAGCCCCCGGCCCCGCACGCCGACCGTTCTTACACGTACTCCCTACCAGGGCTCAGTCTCCTGTCTGCAGAATCAGCTTTAGTTTATTCTTTTTAATATTATCTGAGGATAATAAATTCCTAGCTACTACCTCATACAGAACTTAAACTGGCTTGTTTTGAAATGGATTTTTTTTTCCTTTCCTGAGTTATATGGTATGAGTTGGATTCCAGCCCACTAAGCCTCACCTACAGAATGCAAGGAAATACAGCCAGTCATTTCTTTACCCTAATGATCTTCTGTTTAATTTAAAGCCCTTACACTATTTACAGTATTTCTCTTGGAAAAAATAAATTTGAACTGAGTTTGGGGCAATTTTCTGTCTATTAAGAATTTGAAAAATATCAAATGCATTAAAAACCTTTCTGGCTTGCTTCAGCCTGGTGTCCTACAGAAATCAAGATACACCATCGTGCTGTTTATCCATCTGCTGAACACCAGAGAATTTTGAAACCATTTCTGTAAACGAAATTTCACAGCGGGGTTGGCCCCTTAAAGACTGAAATGCCTGCTTGAAGTAGCAGCTGGACATTGGAGAAAGTCACAAACCATTACCACCACAGAGGGAAAGTTATCCCTCTGCCGTGTTTCCTGGCCGGACATGAGCTGGTCCAACACCAGTGCCCAGAAGAAGACAAATGCTATGAGTATGTAGAACGTGAAACTTTCCCCATTCACTCTTAAGTATTTTGTGAACACCTCTGCAAACCGTCAGCTGTCTCCTCAATAGGACGAGTTCAGAAGCGCCGCTGGAATGAAAGGCTCACCCCTGCACAACCCGCGCTGGGCTGTCTCGCAACTGAGCTCCAGGATCCTTCAGGAAAGTTGTGGGAATGGTGTCATATCCGTACGCTGTAATATCCGGTTAAAGACAAATGGCTTAAGGACGGTATTAATGCAAAAAGCTTTGAATTCGTGTATCTCGAGGGGATATTACGGGTAGGAAACTAAAGCAGAAGGAAGTTTTGAGGTCACAACTGTGTAAAGAGGCTCTAAAAGCACCACGTCAAAATCAGGTGAAAATACCAGTGATGTGAACGCTACGAATAGCCACTGGTTATTTTCAAACAGCCCCTTTACGTGTATCAAAACCAACAAGGGTGGGACTAAAGCTTAATGCCTCAGAGATTCTGAGGATAAAAAGAAATCATCCCCAATTCTTATATTCCTCAAGATTGTGTGTCCGGTGCTGTGTGTTTGACAGACTTAGCACAATCGTTACCAAATTATATACAAGGAGGGAGAAAAATATTTAGGTATGTTAAAAACTTCCATCACTAGTAGGAAAGCAGTGAAATCCATAACCACTTTTGGAACCTGTTTAATCCCCAAAACCACAACCCGTAGAGATGAGATTCACCCTCACTGCCACATCTTTCATCTGCTCCTCCTGGTAACCTCAGCCACCTTCGGGTCACAGATCCAGAATCCTGTCCTTATTAACACTTTTCAAATTGATCCTTCTAACCTCCTTCCTCTTCTACCCGTATCAGTTAATTTTTGAACTTGTCATCTACCTACTACCCACCTTTCAAATGCAGTTCAAGAAGGATCCCGTTTTGCTCACATCTCCCCTCTGTTGAATCAGCGTTCCCTAAGAAATACAATAACTCTCTAAAAACACTATGAACTCAACATGTATGTGAAGTTACGTTTAGTTTAAAAGAAAACAGCCAAACAGGAATTTTAGGCTGCACGCTCCATTTCACTGAGAAAACAAGAACTGCTATTGGCACTTACAGGTATTTTTCTCATTTCTTACTGAAACAATCTGGGATTTTTGTCTACAATATATTGTGAGGGGTAAAACCAAATAAATCTTTCTAAAGATTTCTCTTCCAGACCTGAAAAATTAACTATAAGTACTTTTGCAGTTATAAAATAGAACACAGGAACCTTATTTCAGTCTCATAATTGAAAGATTAGAAAGCATCAGACTCAATAAAGATTCCCTAGACGTTAGAAAACGGTTTATAAATAAATAGTTTAAAAGTATACATTTGCACTAGCCTAGTATACAAATATTAATCCTTCTATACAGTTTCTTCAAACTTCTTGCACCAATGTAACAGACCTACAGGTCACACACCCCCCATGCTCTTCAGGTAACCTTTATCACAAACTCGGATCAACTTACGTCAAACTTATTCCATAACATTGAAAACATAAAGGGCAATACAGATCTTGCCATAATATGGGATGTTTATATTTTTCTTAATGTTATAATTCCCATTTCTGAAAGGGCTCCCTTGAACCTTCGTTCCAAATCTGGAGGTGTTTGAAGCTCAGGTTCACTTTTTTTTTAAAAAAGCAGCACCTGCTGCTCCCTCTCACTAATGCAAGTGGATCTTTGAAAATCCATCTCTTCTTTGCTGAAACAGCCATAGGGAAGAAATGGCCTTTGCCTTCACCGTTTTAACACTGCTCTGAAGTCTTGAAAAACATCTTTTGGAGACATTAAGTACCAAAAAGGAGCACTAGATACTGAAAAGAACCACCGGTTTGCATAGAAATTCATTTGAGGGCCTTCTGCACCGACCACAAGCTCACACTTAGCTCACCTGGCACAGAAAACCTATTTCACAGGTAGCTGTAATCCCTTACACTGACAAGCATAGGGAGGATGGAAGCTGGCTATATCCCTAATCAACTCCACTGGTATCTCTGCCTGCCAACTACCCAGAGCTGACATCACCACTGGATACCGATTATAGCTGCCTTCTGGATGACTGACACAAATCACAGCACCAGCATTTGAAAAAGCACAGCCACAGTTCAGCTGGAAATCATCCAACGTATTTGCATTCAAAGATAAAGGCAATTAATCAAAGTACATCTGAGTTTATCCTCTAGATCCAAACCCACAACCTTCCAGCTTTCCAGCATCAGATATTTCAGCCTGTGTTTTAGCACAATATGCCTGACTCTAACACACAAATATTTACACAAATGTAGCTACCACAAGAATTGCTTATAGACTTTTGAGTTTCTACCTTCCTTGGCTCGTGGGCCGTATGTTTGTTACGAGCTTGAAGTGTGACTCAGCAAAGAAAGCTCTTACTTTTCAGCAACTTACCCTAAAATTAACCTAAAGTTGATCTTGTGTTTCTTTCACAGACATCAATTTCAGTAGAGGATGCAAAGACAGTAAATTCACTTGAATTTGCGATGGTGCCTGTCCTCAAATTGTCGGTGCGCTACTCCTGGAGCAGGTCACAATCTGCATTTTGTCTTTTTAAATGGTTCCAGTAGGAGACATCAAATATTTGGCGTGGTACCAACTGCTGCCAGGTAAGGCTTGATGAAGGTAACTACATCCACTCCACCTGGCTCGTAAACAGCCACCCGGCTCAAAGAGCACATCAATCTTTATGACTACAAAAAAAAAGAAGGGTCTCAAATCTATTGAACAAACCACACACCATTCTTAAGGATTCCTGAAACACTCATAACACTCATCAGCCTTTCTACTACAATATGCTGCTACTCCTGTGCTACTACAGCACTATGCTCCTCCCACCACGGCTGCAAAATGAGAAATACAGGTCATACCTAATTGCTAGAAGGCTCTGCCTGTTGCCTTTAAAGATTTGTGTTTCTAGCAGTGGGGAAAACATACCGGTTTGGGATCAGCAGCCCCAGTGACAGGGTATGGTGGGGTACACTCAGGAACTCGGAGGAGGAATGAGCAATGTGGTGCAGAAGGCTGAGCCCCGCGACAGCGACTGAACCTGCAGGCGCAGAAGAGCTGGTACCTGTTTCTTTTTATTGATTGTGTGTGCAAGTGTGTCGAGCAACAGGGTAATTTTACTTTTCCCTACAAAATAATTCCAAATCTTACAGCTGTAAAGTTGTCTCACCTCCAGTTTGCATTTACATGAATAGTCTATAACGTACACATATTAATCACACCCTCGTCAGGCGAAACTCCTGTTGTGAGTTCTGCCTGGATAATGCTGACAGCACACAAATTTGACCAAAGCAGTATATAAGTCTGTCTTTTTGAACCTCAATGATTTAAGAAGCTGAGAGAAAACAGTTCCTAATTCATCGACCGAGCTGTGTAACTTTTAGCCATACATCATTCTCTCATTCCCTGCGTATCGTAGAAGCGCGCTCTCCACCCGCCCCTCTGAGGCAGTCAAAGCCCTCATGGGTTCGCTCCGCGCACAGGCACATCTGGGAAAAAGCATCACTGAAGAGAAATTGGCCTTCGTTACTCCATGTATTAAGGTCAGATTACAGACAGCTGTATTTCCACGTTAACTTGAAAACAAGTATTTTCATTTTACAAACAAAACTTCTTCTTTTAGTTTCCAAAAGTTTCCGTTTCTAAAATAAAGAATGATCAAAATCTAAGCTTATGATACTCTTCAGGAGAAACAAAATCCAGATGTACCTTTAGA